>PISX010009043.1:0-71483 GCA_004024625.1 Mellivora capensis
GCCCTTGGCTGATACTACTGTCCTTAAAACATGCATGAGAAGGAGGAGGATACATACTAACATTTATTAAGCACTTACTGTATGCAAGGCATTGGCTCTACCAGCACTCTACCTGGGTACCCTTTTATAATGAGGTAGGAATCATTTTAAAGGAGAGGAGGAAAATAAGGCACAGAGAGAGTCAGAAAGCTGCCCATGTTCAGATGGCTAGTGAGTAACAGGACAGGGATTCACCCCCAGGCCCTAGAACTTGCACATTTAACCTCTGCACTTGACCTTCAAGGTTATACTAAACTCTTTCCTTTCTTCTCCTTTTAAAACAGTTTTCACTTTGTTCCTTGATCTGTATACAGTGAAGCTAATGTAACGAGATGAAGTATGCTAGTGGGTTCTGCGTATCCTCTGCGCTCCTGGTGTCTGTGCAGGTTGCCAGCGAGTAGTGGTAGGCCTTGCAGCTGGATGGACCTGTGTGTGAGCGTGCGGCATGTGGCATATGGTGTGTGTGTGTGTGAGAGAGAGAGAGAGAGATGATTTAAGATGGTGGCAGTCATGGGCATTAAAAAGGACCTGCTATTCTGAGCTAAGGCGGTGACAGTAAGATGCGCCTAGAGCAGCTGTTAGCAATCAGAGTGTGTTTCCATCTGATGTGAAATGTGCTGCTGTCACTTGTGAAGTGGCTTTCAAACCCTGCTGCACTGAAGTACCAGAGTGTGTGAATGGTGCACTTTTACTGCAAATGAGAAGAATTCACTTATTCTGAGGATAATGTCACACCCCCTCACCCAAGCTATCTGAAGTGACAAAAGCACACATGGCCAGAGGCTGAGCAGCTGATAGGAGTCTGTCCAGGATGGTCACAGAACCTCCTCCAGAATGTTTATCTGCAAGCAGGAGCAGCTCCTTGGCCGGTAGGAGCAGAAACCGGAAGTCGAATAAGGCCATTGCTGTGCCCCTTCCTGTGCTATCGCCACATGGCTGTGACATTCTTAACTCATCTCTGGTCCATGACTCACATAAGAATAGGAGGCTTCAAGAAAAGCACCCATGGTACACCTTTCCTTTTGTTAGGAAAAAGTGACGTTTATTAGGTATTATAGTCTGTGAAATGATGCTGAGTCTGATGTGCAGAACTTCTTAAAATAAA
Organism: Mellivora capensis; assembly: GCA_004024625.1. NCBI lineage: Eukaryota > Metazoa > Chordata > Mammalia > Carnivora > Mustelidae > Mellivora > Mellivora capensis. Next base: position 1,145 of record PISX010009043.1, read on the forward strand.
TCTGACAATCTCTGAGCTTGGTCAGAACATTCCTTCCCCTCTTGCCTCACAACTACTTAGTATCCCCAAGGCTCTTCTGCCTTTTACTGCGTCTCCCTTTCCTACCAAGAAATAGCTACCAGCGCCTGCTTTCTCCCCATGGGAATGGACTTGGAAAACAGCTGTGCTTCAGCTATCAGCTGACATCGTTAGCCATTCTCTGGTTGATCTTCCATAATTAAGAGTGGAAATCCTTCTTTAAAAAGCAAGTTTAGAGAGCCTGCAGTTAGAGAGTCAGAAAAAAACTCCAGGTCATTTGTCTGGTCGTTCCTACACCTGGCTGAACTGGTTGTCTAAGAAAAGCATCCTAAAAGATAATTGTAAAAAAAAAAAATACTATTGAACTGCAATCCAGAAATACATATATGATGTATTTGAAGGCTTAGAACTTGACATATTGGTTGTTTAGATGTCATTAGCTATGTCCTAGAAATTAGAGGTGGAGAGCTCAGCAGAATTTTTCTTCCAGGAGTTGGTCACTAATCCTTCAAGATCTTACAGTCTAAATATGATTAATATGACAACATCTACACTTCTGCTTCTGGCAAGCCTGAATAATTTGCTTATGACTTTTAATAAAAACCAGACCTTTCCTTGGCTTGTTGTCCAAAGCTCCACTCCCCCTTATTCATTCTAGGCACATTTTGTAAAGTGGGGAAATAGCGCGGGGGTAGAGGGGGAACCTGGACTGTGGGATAATCCTTCTTACCATCCTCACCCCAGGACCTTGGACTGAGAAAGTTTTCGTATTACCAACCTGTGTTTCTGTGGCTATGGATGTATTGTCATTTTAGTCCTCTTTGGCTTACTATGGAGGGTTGTAAATGTATTTCCAATGCTTAAAGTTGCAAGTTATTTTCAAAATTTTGCCATGAGTCCAGACTTGATTTGGTTAGAGAATATTTCTTAAATGACATAATCTACTATTCAATGAATAGTAATGGATCAAAAAAACAGTACAGGCTAATGGGAAGAAGCAGTGGATTCCTTGGCCTGGTTAACTTTGGTGATGTAATCTGGATTCTTGTTATTTTGACCTATTTCTGCACGCCTTTGTCCAGCGGATTTTTGTGGTTGCACCATTGGGGTGGGGGGGGGTCATAGAAATTATATGATCAAAATTAGCAATCAATGACTGACTTTTTAGGCAGGAGATTTTAGCTCTCTAAGGAGTGTTATGAGACAAACAATGTTTTGATTGGTTTATTCAGTAAATTCTGATGCCATATTCTAAGGATACAGTAGATGAGATTCATAGGAAGCCATAGAATAAATAGATTTAAACAGATGCCCTGTTTGTTGTGAGATCCATTTCTTTGTCAATAGGTTGTTCCATCCATGGACTGGTGGTTAAATCAATTAAATCGCCAGGTTTGTTTATTTTTGTAACATTATATGTACCTATTTTTAAAAAGTAAAAAGTTTCTATTAAAATACCAAGATTGGGGGCGCCTGGGTGGCTCAGTGGGTTAAAGCCTCTACCTTCAGCTCAGGTCATGATCTCAGGGTCCTGGGATCGAGCCCTACATTGGGCTCTCTGCTCAGCGGGGAGCCTGCTTCCTCCTCTCTCTGCCTGCCTTTCTGCCTACTTGTGATCTCTCTGTCAAATAAATAAATAAAATCTTTAAAAAAAAAAAACCAAGATTGTACGACGAGGCCAGCCTGAGGTATGTATGAGCAGGCGTGAGGTTAAGAGATCTGTCAGACGGAGTGTTGGGTGTGAGAATTCGGGGGCAATTGTGTAAAGTTAGATTATTTCATAAAATGCAGTAATTCTGATGTTTTGGGTGAAGGAGACGCTAGATAAGATCTCCAGATTTGGTTTGGTTTTAAAGAATGTTTTTTTTCTGTTGTGGAAAACAGACTTCGAATGATGAAAGCAGAGAGTTGACCCCATTGCTCTCAACTGCAGGCAGAGGAAAATTTAACCTAAATGGGGCGCAGTTGTTCTTGTTTAGGGCAAAAAAGGAATTGGTATCTAGAGTGAGGTTGATTGCAAGTAAAGATTAGATACAGTTCTGTGAGTCAGATGACATTTTTTTTTTGGCCTAGTATGTCCAGAAGAACGTAAAGGACACACATCTATTGTTGGAAAAGAAGTTATTAGGGGTTTACCTTGATCGCAGTCTAATCACTTGGTAAAATAAAACGGATTCTTTCTCCTGCTGAGAGGAAATGACAGTCAACCCACACTGAGAGTGCAAGAGAAAAATTTTTATTAGGTATTTCTGATCTCAAGGTCCTAGAAAATCTTCAGGATCTAAATATTGAAGAAAAGAAAATGTAGTTAATTCTAGCATCTTAGAGGAACCTTATCCCAACTGAGAATAACTGGCCATTTGGCCAGTTACATTTGTTCTGGTCCCAGCATATAACCCCGCACATTCTCCACAACAGGTATGTCTCACTATTTATGAAGGCAAGAGACAGGTTAGATTAAGGAAGACAAAACAGAGAGATGTATTTGTAATGCTGATACTAATGGCATCATCTTTTATTGAGTGAGCATTTATTCAGTGTTTGCCCACTTGATGAGTAAAGAGAAGCTGCTTTCCTTGCCTTTCAAGTATTTTATGCAAGGTTGAGTTGATTATCAGGTAGTTCCCAAAAGAGGTAAAAAGTCAATTACCTTAAATTTCGGGGTTTTGTACATTACTGTCTAGTAGGAGGGTTCTAGGTAGAACTGGCTCTAAAAATCAAAGCCATCCACTATTCCTCTGTAGGAAAAACCTGTTTCCTCTCTGATTGGACAGAATTTCCCTGTCTAGGGACAGAAGTGTTCGTTAGGATTGGGCTTTTAACAAAGATGTGTATGCATCGGGGAATGTGAGTCAGTTTCTCTGGAAAGCTTAATCTAGTAAGGATAAAACATATTACAAGGGATTAATATTCCGTGCCCATGGTCAGAGCTACCTGCACGCTCACAGAAAGCCGCACGAGAAGATATGCCCGTCTTCCATTTTCTTCAGGGATTTCCTGCATACCCAGCTAAGCTCTTTCCGAATTCATCGTGGGGATTCCGGCCCAGTGTTTTAACTCTTCTGAACTGATGTCATACATGTATAATGTCTGAAAGAAATAGCCGAAGCTCCAAAATTCCACTTTTGACATCCTTTAGATTTAGTTTACAAATACTTGTTCTCTAGACTGTTTGAGGTGTGTTTATGTGTACGTATTTTGGCAGGTACAAGCAATACTTTTTATTTTAAAAAATCATCCTTTTAAAAAGCTGTTAAGTTTTCAGCAGAAACCACAATCAGTTTAAAGACGTGGCTTTAATTAGTAGGTAAGATATAGGAGTTTTGTCGAAAAGGGGGTGAGACTTTTTTTTTTTTTTAAACTGGCTCTAATTTGACAAGCTCCTTTGAATCAGACATCAGCTTAATACCAAGACTCAAAATGTCACAGTGTGACAGGTATGTTTATGGTTTAACATGTAGGAATCCTTCCATTTCCGCAATGCCTCCACAGGACTGCACAGGCCCTGGTGGAAGTTTCGTTTTGGTGACTTTGCTTGTGACAGCGGCTCTGGAGAGGTGATTTCTCCATCTATGTGTTCTTTTTTTCTTGAGACTAAGATAGTAGCATCTGGACCTATTAGTCCCTCAGGAAGGCATTTTGGGAACCAACAATTAAAAAAAAAAGTATGTCTAGGTAGCAGATGAAAATTACAGTTCTATGTATTTTTCTTTATTCTCTTTGTGGAGGAGCCTGTTGTGGGTAGTGAGGGCACAGCGTCCTAGTCCTTGCCAAGAATGATATGCCAAGCTTCCTAAAGCTTCCCATTTATATAAGTCTTTTCATCTTCAAAGAGCTTTGTGAGCATTCATTTACCACCACCTGCCTGGGAGGTAAGAATTATTCCCATTTTATAGACGGAGGAATTGGAGGTGTAAGTGACTTGCTTGAGGCCACCCAGCAAGTTGAGGGTCAGAGAGAGACTTGGAAGGATTGCCGACTCCACTTCTAGCTACATCAGCCTGCTGCTCTTTCTCTCTCATGTCACTTCCCCTTGGGAGCCCCAGATCAATGCTAGCATAAATCTAAAGGCATCAAATAATCCAGAATAGGGAAGAGACACCAAGTCTGTTTTATTTGTGGCTGCCTCCACCGCTGAAACTCTGGGAAATCCAGACAGAGAGAAGCCATTTCACCTTCCTGAGGTTCACTGTCTGCATCTGGAGAATGGGGATGGTAATACCCAGCGGCCTCCTTCACAGCTGTTGGGAGCACCAAAATCAGAACACACTGATGAGAACAAACACTTTAAAGTCTGTTACAGAACTCTGCAAATATCAGACATTCTTACCGTTGCCAGAAATGACCACAAGGCTGCTCTAGCGAAGGGTAGATAGGGCGTTTCTAATTAGGTGGCTAATTGCTTTGGTGCTGTTCAGTGAGGACTAAGTACTGCTATGGAAGAATCCAAAATCAGTAGATGGAAAGACTGTATCAGGGAAACTTACTAGTATTATAATTAGTATACATTTAGTAGACACAATGGTCGAACATGTTGAGGGTTAGTTTGGATAGTATGCAGCTGGAACTCGGCCCTCCCCACCCCCAAGGTTCATTGATCATGCCTGTGGGAACATAGCCATGCTGTACCCTGAGCCGTTCGTCCAGGACAACTGAAGTTGCCAAACTGGTCGAAGCCCACAGCCTATTCCCCTCCCACCACTGAGATGTACCACTGAGATGTACGGAGAGGTGTCCACAAATCCTCTGGTGGCCTGTCGCCTCCAGCATCAGCCCTGAGAGAGTGGAGGGAAAGCATTTTGCTCCCTGAGTTGTTCACCACTAGTATGCACAGCACCTTCGCACAGTATGAAGAAGGCACTGCCCCGGCAAGGATGGTTTGAAAATGAAGTGCTTATCTGGGCAGACAAATTAGAATGAGGCTCCCTTACTCCAGGCTCTTCCAGCCACTCTGCAGCAGGACCAACAGCCAGGTGAATTTCAGCCCCTACTTTTGTCCACTCAGCGGGGCCCCGTTGGGCAGGGCACAGTGTCCTTAGAACCAGGAGGTGGCCAGACCCAGAGCAGCCAGAAAATTCTAGAAGCTGGCAGCTTTGAAAGCCGCTCCAGGTAAGCAGGTGAAGCCTCTGCCACTCTCCCCCAGCCGGCCTTGACATGCAGGCCCGGCCGCCATCCAGGCAGCTGCAGAAGCCTTTAATACCCCAGCAGTTTTAAACTGGGGATAAAATAAAGTGACTAATCCATAAAGGACTCAAGCCATTTTACTGAAAATAAAATCAAATGCCTTGGGGTTTTTCTTTTTAATCTTTATTGGTTTTTCTGCTTACAAAAGTAATACATGCTGGTTGTAAAAAAATTCAAACATTGGAGGAATATGTAACATAGCAAATGAAAAGCCTTCCATAGTCTCAGCCTCCAGAAGAGAGACTGTCAACAGATTGGTATAAAAGATAGTTGGTTTTGGGTTTTGTGTTCTGGGGTTTTTGTTGTTGTTGTTTGGTTTTTTTGTTTGTTTGTTTTAGCAGTAGTTCTCTACTGTTTTTGCAAGACACACAAAATTGTGTAACATTCATCTGTGTCACATACTCTCATGGGTGTACCCAAGGTTTGGCCATTTCCTGGCAAGCCAGCAGTAACCCCGCCCTATTCAGTCTAATTCAAGAAAGTGTATGGTTATGCAAGTGAGCTAAAGTGAAAGATATTATTGGGGTAAGCATAGGTCCCTATTAGTTTATTTTTTATATGAGCCAATAAAATTTTTAATTTTTTTTTTTACTATTGTTAGTAACATTCCTTGGGACACATACCACAGCTGATTGCAGTATACTGCTGGGCTGTGGCAGTTAAGGGCCAATGTCACAAAGGATTGCTGTGGTAGCTGGTATGAACTGCCCATCATATTATTTGGAGGATAAGCAGCTTTTCTCTATCCCCACTTTGGAAAGGGCTTAAAGTCTGGAGAAGAGAATTTAATTTCGCTATAAGGCAGGATTTCTTATCAACAATAACAATAATAATAACTACTATTTATTGAGTGCCAAATATTTCTAACAACTGTGTGATGTACATATATATGTGTATATATATAGGGAGAATACATATATAAAATAATCATTTCTGTGTGGCATCATTTATACATTGTATCTCTGAGTCTTCAGATATTAGATTGAGGCTCCGAGAAGTTAAGTAATCTGCCCAGCCTTAAAAATTGTTAAACATTGGCATCAGTTATCTTAAGGTCAAAAACTCTACTTGGAATCTTATAAAATAGAGAAGAACAGTCTAGAAGGTTGATGATTACTTACAGTTATAAAGTACTAGTAAGTAAGGTAACTCCCAGAAAGCTATCTTGACATCAGTTCTGAGTCGTTACGTAAGTTTAACCAAATTATTTGTGCTGTGTCATTTGCATCCTCGGTTGTTGGTGGCATACTAATAGCAGTCTGTTCCTGATGTGATTATTGGAGCAATTTAGCTTGGGTGTGAAGTATGGTGGGAAAGGGGGGGAAACTGTGGAGTTAAACAAAAACACAAAGTGTCTCCAAATCCCAGCCTTACCTCTTCCTAGCTCTCTGACGTCGGGCAAGTTTTTCAGCCTCTCTGAGCTTCCATTTTTCTCTTCTGAAAAATGCAAGTAATGATGATTATGGTAGCTCCCCCCTCATAGGATACTGGAGGAATGGATATAATGCCTAGCACATTATAAGCCCCAATACATGTTGCATATTATTGGTTATCATAAATCCATCAGATTATCATGCCGTCACCTTTCACCCATAGAATGGGTACAACTCTCGTACAATCATACTTTTTAATTCTGTGGGATATGGGTATTTTTCTCTGGACCAAGATTATCTCCCAAAAAAGGTTCTGAGGAGTAAATGAGGTGTCAAGAATGCCATTGCCCATGTTCTCGTCCCTTTTATAATTAAAACTAAAAAATCCAACCTTCTGCAGAAGTACAGCGCTAAATGACAGCCCAGCCCAAGGACCACTTTGGCTAATTAGCACACTTGCATTCCAGGATTTCCTGACTCCCCGCTGCCACTTGTTGTCAGCTCCTTGAAACTGCAGAGATTTGCCTCTGCAGGTGTGGAGAGCGTGCTTGAATCACTGAGGGTACATGAGAGAGCAAATTATTTAGGCAATAGAGCTGAAAATGTGGGCAAATTAGAATTTTTCATAGCAAGATTGTGCATTGTTAAGCCAATTCATGATTATATGTGTGTGTCTTGCTTCAGATATTCTGCTACACAATAAACCTCTTTGCTGCAATGAATATGTATGTGGACTAATTTAATCAATATACTTGTGACAGTAGTGGTGTCTGACAGAACTCATCCTTTGAAATTCTGGCTGAGTTAATGTGCGCAGTATATATATGGGCCAAGACTCATAATTTGTGTTAAAAGACGAGTATTTTGAAAAGAAACAACACTGCCTGTTAGAAAATGAAAAGGCCTGAGGGATAGGAAGCAAATGGCAAAGGGATTTTTGTCCTTTTCCCTCTTATTGGTCTAAAAACTCAAATTTAAGGAACTAAACTGCTTTCTTTTTGAAAAAAATACTGCCAGGCATTTTGTTGTTGTTGTTCTCATTGATATATTTGAATTCTGTAAATTGACTAAAAGGTGGAGGGAAGTGGCTTTTATGCATTGTTGGATTAAATGGAAGGTTGAGTTAAGTGCCCTGGTCCAATCTGCAAATGTTTGCTTTCTGGAAATATCAACACATGTGATCAGATCACATTCAGAGGGTTTGCTTTTTGGAGCAGGTGGATTTTAATCATTTCCTAAAGAGCCCTTGCAACTCAGATTGTCTTCTGAGATCAGAGAGCCAACCCAGAGGGTAAGCTAGTTGAATGGTTTAGTCTGACCATTCAGAATACTTGAACTTGGCTGTGCAGAACCCTCCCATCACCTTACATTAGATTCCTAGTAAAGCTTTTCTAATTCCCATTCTTTGGCCAACATTGTCCACAGGAATGAAGCGCAAACACAGTGGGGGTCCAAGGTCAAGGCTCATGGCCCCTGCTTGAAAATACAGGTCAATCTACAGTGAATCCATTCATATTAAGCATCTTAACCTCCATAAATCTTGGGAAATAAGTCTCAGCTTGAGTGCCCTCCAGACGCTACGACCCTGGTAACTGAAGGAAGGTGAAGTTTAGGAGCCTGACTCAGGCAGCCCTATGCAGCAGTGGACACCAGACTCTGGGTCTGTGCTACCATTACCCTCCTGCCTTCCCTTCCACTATCACCTCCCGCAGCCAGGCCATGAGTCATTCCAAGGGCAGAAGCACCAGGCTATGATCCCAGGGGCACCGCCATCATGAACAGACCCCTCCATGCCAGGTCTCCGTATCACTTGTAGGATCACAGCAGTCATTGGCAGGCATTTTGGTCCTGCCTTAAATATTACCATTTCATTTCTCATGCATAATCCACAGGAGCCCACGCAGAATGAACAGCAATACATTATTCTCCATTCGATCCAGATAGCTTTACTCAGTGTTCCCAGTATGGTCTGTCCAGGGCCTTCATAACTTATAAAGAGCTAAATAAATAGATGTGCTTGATCTCTCCATTGTTAAGCTGGAAGGAAGGTAACTCTTGAAAGGTCTGGAGCTCCGCACTGAGGCTGCTTTAATTGCCTCACATCGTTTTGATGCCTACTTAAACTACAGGGTTTAGCCAAGTTTGTTGGTGTCTGATTTCTGTGATTACGGCTTGAGGTAAGATATAAGCAGAAGCAGCTCAGTGTCGGTCTTTTTATTTCACATATAAATTTTGTTTAATGGGTGGTCCTAGAACTTTATGTTGCCTAATTATTCCATTCCTTAGGGCTTGGGGTGGGAGAGGCTGGTTCTCATTACAGACTAGTTCATTCCTGTGGGAAAATCCAGGCCATCACTCTCAGCTGATAGCACCTTTCAGAATGTCTATACCACCTCATGGCTTTTGTGTCTCAAAAATTTTGGATGTAACTCTATCTAAAGCTACAGACAGTATGTGACACAAAACTTGGCCTTGACTCTATTAAAAGTATCAGAGGGGCTATCAATGTGAAGTATCATTAGAGTTCAGATTTCATAAAGAATTTCCTTGAAGAAATCAAACAAGACACTAAGATGAGGCTTATAAATTATCATTTTTGTTTAATGCGACCTTACAACACATTGGGCTGTGGAGCTCAGAATAGACAGTATACAAAGACACCATTATTGACGTATTAGAAGGCTTACCCGTTATGGAAAATATATTGGATGTGAAATTTTAAGCAGTCTCTAAGTGGACAGTGAAGCTCACTGTGTCAACACAAAAAGTGACTAATGTGAGGTGGCAAAGTCGGTTAAGCGACTGACTCTTGGTTTCAGCTCAGGTTCAGGAGATGCAGCCCCTTGTCAGGCTTCGCACTCAGCATAGAGTCTGTTTAAGATTCTCTCTCCCTTCTCCCTCTCTCTCTGCCCCTACCCACCCCCCTAGTACTTGTACTAGTCCCCTGGAAAGGAAGTTAGCAGGTACACATGGTTTATAATGAGGCTAAATCCAGTAATTTAATGTATACTGTTTCTGAGTTTTGAATGCAAACGTCACATCAAATCCAGAGTAAGTGGTTGTGGAGATTATTCCAGGATATGGGATATACTGGAAGGAAGAGCGGGCTGTGTGCCTGTGTGTGTTACTCACAAGATGCAACATACTCCTTGGATACGTCATTGCATTGTGTAAGGCATGGGGCTAGGTAGGGGCTGTATGAAAATGAAGTACACTTAACGCTCTTACAACTGTGTTTGTGTGTATGATGTAGTAATCTGACATGATAGCCATAGTGAAAACTGTGGAAAATAAAACTTAGTGTGATGGGATATTCTGGGTACACTGGTGAATGTTGTTGCCACCCTCCGTATACAGCTCAGTATTAGTCTTCTTTATTTCACATATAAGTCATATTTAATAAGTGGGCCAAGAACTTCATTTTGTCTAATTATTGCTGAGGGTTTTTTTTTTTTAATCCTTACTTATGTCCTTTCCAACCAGCTGTGCTCAAGGTATATTGTGTTGCTTAGAAATGTGCTTTGTCATATTTGAGAACTTCGGTGTGATATCTATTAGACATTGGGCGGTCTTCCAACAGGAGGCATCTTCAAGTGATCCGTTGGTTAGAAACATACGCACACTGTACCAGGCAATCAGTTTCCAACATAAAGAACTGAGAAACTACATATACTATTCGTTAGGATTCACCATTATTAAATTCAGATAGGATATTAACTTTATGGTTGAAAGGTTTTGATCGTACACAAATGGACTGATTTTTAACACATGCCAACTACATTAATTAAAAAAGATGATTAAGGCATTTTTAACTTGCCGGCATCTGTAACTTATTAATATTTTGAATTGAATCATTTTCCTAAGTAGTCTTGACTTTCTGGAGTATATATTTTTTTCCCTACCGGTGGAGCTATAATGCTCAGCCATGACAGATTTATGACCTTTTAAAAATAATGATGGAAAATGAGATCGGAGGAAACATTTTAGTATCTGCTTTGCTCTGAGGCCTAAACTGCGAGCTCTCCAGTTCTTGAAGGCTTTGAAATGCTGATTCCAGTCTTCTTGTGGGTTCTTAAACACCTTCTCAAATGACCCATTTTAATAACCCGAAAGCTATTATATAACGAGCAGCCATAATTTAGTCCAGGGCTCTAGGGGGACCCTCACAGTTCAGCAATGAATAGTTAATGCAGTATAATGTTTAGCAGGTTATTAGTTTTCACTATACAAATGCTGATCAGGGAACGCTTTTATAAGGTGTTTAAAAGAAAATGTAATTAACTGGTTGCGTGCTTCTGTTGCAGCTCAAATTGAAATTATTCCCTGCAAGATCTGTGGAGACAAATCATCAGGAATCCATTATGGTGTCATTACATGTGAAGGCTGCAAGGTAAGCCTTTTTAATTGTTGTTGTTGTTTCTATTAATGTTAGAATGTGTCTTTGTGATGTGACTTCTCCTGTGTCTGAAAATTCAACTCCTTGGCATTTGAGTGATGAGAGATGACAGGACAGAATAAATATTTTGGTGTTAAATTACAATCAAGCAAGTCATATATATTTTTATGTCTTCCGTCAGAATAACAGGAGGCTAGAGAAAAGTATTTGAGCATTGCTTGTTTGTCACTTCCAAACCTACAATTGATAGAACTGATAAACTATCCCTTTGGTTATCTTTTTTTAAAAAAGAAATGACTCTGGATTTCTGTAGTGTCCCTGTTAAAAGCTTTACACCAGAAGGTATTTCCAATAGTTTAATCGGAATGTGATTGAAAGTCTTATTATTGGCCCACATATGTTGATACATCTGGCCAAATTATGGCAAAACCATTGGAAAGAACTGGGTTCTGGTCCTAGTGCCATCCCGTGCCCCTCTTGTTGTGGGCTTGTCTTAATGTTTTAGTGTCTCAGTTTCTTCATCTATAAAGTGGGCATAACACATGTTCTTCCTACCTCTTAGAACTATTCCAGGGATAGAATGAAAAACTAAATAAAAGTTCCTTATAAACTGAAAAGTGCTGTTTCAATGTAAATATTATCTTTCTTATTGCTGTTGTTACTGTTTTAATTATTACGGATGCCAATTGAGGGCAATGTGTTATAGCACATGCATAATTTGAGAATTGGAATAGAGATGTTTATCCTAATCATTCAAGACCTCCAAACCCATATTGCCTCTGTTATTCAAATCTCAATTTATTAAGATTTAAATCCTCCTGCTTATATTGGAAGGGCCTTGAGACAGCTTACAGGATAAAACAGTGCAAAATAAATAGGCGAGAAGCTATTTAAACATGCAGGCAGCCTCTGAGACAACTGATTGCCTCTGAACCAGGCTTGAATTAGCCCTAAGGCATTTTGAGGCTGCGGCAAAAGAAATAAAAATAAATAAAATAAAATCCACGCATTTGGTTAGCGTTCCTTCAGTGAAATTAGAAAATATAACGTCACAAAATATAAAATCACCCTCAGACCCAAATAACTACTAAGAGACTTCAGGGAAGTTTGCCTCGTAATTTCCTTATGTCTTTGTTTTACTGTTAACTCATCATCACATGTGCTGCTTTGTATACGTAGAGATGTTTCATACCAATTCCATCTTGGGGACACTTGGGTTTTCTGCATACCTCCAAACATACTTTTTTTTCATCACCTGCCTTTTAGAAATAGGGGGCTTGCTACTGAAAGGGGATTTTTTTTTTAAGATTTTATTTATTTATTTGACAGACAGAGATCACAAGTAGGCAGAGAGGCAGCCAGAGAGAGAGAGACAGGAGGAAGCAGCCTCCCCCACTGAGCAGAGAGCCCGATGCAGGGCTCGATCCCAGGACCCTGGGATCGTGACCTGAGCCAAAGGCAGAGGCTTTAACCCACTGAGCCACCCAGGCGCCCTGGATTTTTTTTTTTAAGATTTTATTTATTTATTTGTCAGAGAGAGCACAAAGCAGGGGGAGTGACAGGAAGAGGGGGAAGCAGGCTCCTTGCAGAGCAAGGAGCGGATGTGGGGCTCCATCCCAGGACCCTGGGAACATGACCTGAGCTGAAAGCAGTTTCTTAACCTACTGAGCCAACCAGGCATCTCTGAAAGGGGATTTTTGAATTGTTCCTCTTTATAGCAACCCTCAGGGCCTCAGGTTCTAGATTACCAAGAGAAAAAAAAAAAAAGATGTACTTTTACTTCTCAGCTTACCCTCCCTCAAAATTAATCAATTAAGTAAATAATAGTCAACAAAATGAAATCAGCTGCCTGGCTTATCCCATCTGGGGACAACTGTCATCCCGTTGATTTTCAGAGTTACTTCTGCTGATGTGGCTGGGCACCTGTCACCCCTCACCCTCACCCAGACCTTCTTGTCCAGGTGCAGGATGGCACAGTCTGTCCTGGTGAAGTGTGTACAGACACCAGGGCCCCCCAGCGGAAGTTCTGAGCAAACTTGATTCTGTGCGTTGCATCTCAATAGTTAAGCTCTTCAGTGGACCATTTTCTGGGCATTAACCAGGTGACCTTTCATTCTGCCCCGAGAAAACTGGTCACTCTCTCTGAGGCTTTTAGGAAAGCCATGTGTGGTTTTAGGTACCGACTAAAGTGAGCACCTCAGGTCGGCATCTGAGGCAGGGCCAGGGTGGGGGTGAGGGCGGCTTTGTGTGAAATAACGCAACAGTGCACAAGATTCACGAACAACATGCTGTTCAGTAAAATCGGGTCTGAGAACCTCTGCACTTATGTAGGCAGGAACAATGGATGTTTTCTTCTTATCCCCAATACTTATTTATGACGAAAATTAAAGCCATAAGAAAACAAAGGGCAGGTGGCATTTTATCGTTGTCATTTTTCCAGATTCCTTCCCCTGATCTTATACAGCCCCGATGCTGAAGTGTATTATGGTTATCTGTGGTTCTTTTCTTCTGTCCTATTGACTTTGTACAACAGAAATCACCAAAACAAACAATTAAAACTTAATTTTATTAACATACGGGGCCTAGGCCCTGTCTGGGACCTGTACAGTGGTATGTGTTTATATTTGATGCATATATAAATATGCAACAGTATTTGCTGTGCAATTATAGTTTCCCTCTGCAGTAATTAATATTTTTACTTCTGGCTGTGGTGAAGTCAAGAGACTTCTGCTTTTGCCTGTAATGTTAATGATTTATCATGCTCTAACCAGGTGAGGGTGGTTATGGCATCATAAATTATAAATAATTTATCTCGTGATAGGATCAGTAGACATATGGAAAATTTCTAATTATGTATATAAATAGATACCTAATGAAAAGAAAAGAAAGTGACTCAGTCATTTCCGAGCTCATCGTTTTGTGAATGTATTTTAAATTACATTTTAAAGTGAACCACCTAAGAAACCAAAGAACCTATTTAGTTGCTGAAATTATTATTTATTTTACCACATATTTGCTCAGGTAAGCATTGCACATAAGCCTCAAAAATGATCCAAGTTTGTTAGCTCTTTTCTCTGGTTCCTGGGTGTTCCCAGCCTACCCTCTCCAAGTCCCCTTTGCTTCCCTATAGAGACAGTATTGTGGCATGCTTATGCTCTGAATTTGGAACCAGACTGCTTGGATTTGAAGCCCAGTTCTGCTTTACCAGCATGAGCATCTACCCAACCTCTCTGAGCCTCTGTTTTCCTCGTCTGTAAAATGAGGATAGACACTGTAGTTACTTCCCAGTTAGGTAACGCACCGAGAAAAGTGCCAGGCATACAGCAGTCATTCAGTAACTGTTGGCTGCTGTTAGAATCATTGCCAGCCAAATTCTGTACACTTGAGTCATGCTGCACTAGTCAGATATCATTTCCAGAACATGTATGGGTCCAGTCTTGATTTTTTTGTGTGACCATTCGCTATTTGTTATGTAGACTCTGCTATTAAAAACAAAAATATGAGCACCCCCTTGGGGCCAGGCACCAGAAGACCTGACCATGTCAAGCAGTTTATGGTATAGTTGTAGAGATGAGGTCTGCACAGGGGCAATGCAAGAACTAAATCCTAAGTTTAATAAACCAGAAGAAATTCTTAAAAAGGGAGGGGGCGGTTCAGAAAGAGATCCATGCATTTAAGGCCAATTAAATTTTGATGAAGATGCCGGTTGAATTCAATGAAGAAAGATGATTATTTCAAATAATGTTTCTGGAACAAATGGACAGTCATATGCAAAAAAATTAACTTCACATTTATACCTCTTACTGAAGGCAAATATTAACTTAAAGAATGTCCTAAGCATAAAATGTGACTCTATAATATTTCTACAGGAAATCATATATTTTTGTAATAGTAGACATACAAATATTGCCCAGACCACACAGTGAAGTCCTTACCTTATTTTTAAAAAGAACAAATTGGGGACGCCTGGGTGGCTCAGTTGGTTGGGTGGCTGCCCTTGGCTCAGGTCATGATCCCAGCGTCCTGGGATCAAGTCCCACATCGGGCTCCTTGCTCGGCAGGGAGCCTGCTTCTCCCTCTGCCTCTGCCTGCCACTCTGTCTGCCTGTGCTCGCTCACTCTCTCTCCCTCTCTCTCTGACAAATAAATAAATTAAAAAAAAAAAAGAACAAATTGGAGTTAATCGAAATGAAAAACTTGTACCTTTCAAAAGATATCATCAATAAAATGAAAAGGCAAGCCATATACTGGAAGAAATAAAAGAAAAAAACCAACAAATTTTAAAATAAACGGACAAAAAGAATAATAAAAAGATACAGTAACTTGAACAATCTGGACAAGGAACCAGTGAACACGTGGCTATATTCTCAACAGCTTTAATCATTAGGGAAACTTAAATAAAACTGCAGTTTAAATGCCATGCATTTGGGGTGCCTGGGTGGCTCAGTGGGTTAAAGCCTCTGCCTTCAGCTCGGGTCATGATCCCAGGGTCCTGGGATTGAGCCCCACATCGGGCTCTCTGCTCAGCGGGGAGCCTGCTTCCTCCTGTCTCTCTCTCTCTGCCTGCCTCTCTGCCAACTTGTGATCTCTATCTGTTAAATAAATAAAATCTTAAAAATAAATAAATAAATACCATGCATTTAATGCATTAAATGAATTAGCCTGCATTTAAATTCCATGACCTGTTCATTTGAAAGGCTAAAATTAAAATAGAACAAAACAAGAAGAAGAGCAAAACCACTGCCTGGAACAAACGTGATGATGATGCAGAGAGACTGGCAAATCTTGCAGTCTCCTACACAACTTGAGGGTCTGTGACATGGTACAGCCCCTTTGAAAAAAGATGGAACTATGATCCGTTATCAACCTAACATATGACCTTACGACCCATCCTAGGCGTTTCCCCAAAAGAAACAAAAGCACCTGTCCTAGAAAGACTTTCAGATGAATATTCATAATGGCCATAAACCGGAAACGATCCAAATGCCCATCAACCGATAAATGGATAAAAGAAATAAGAGCCATAGAAAGGAGTGGCGCTTAGCAATAAGAGAGGATGTACGGTACGTGCACAAAACAACATAATAGCGAATGAAAGAAGCCAGAAACAAAAGAATAGTTACTGTATGATTGCATTTCTATGTCATTCTAGAAGAAGCAAAAATTTTAAATTTTAAATCTGTAATGGCAGACAGCAGATGTGGTAACCTGGAACCGAGGTAAGGAATGACTGCTAAGAGAAAGACGCTTTTTGTGGCTTGTGGCAGTGTTCCACCTTGATCATGGTGGTAGTTCCACAGGTGTACACATTGTCAAAATTCATCAAGGTGAACTCATCACAATGGTGCATTTTGGTATTTAATTTGTGCCTCAATGAAGTGTATTTAAAACATATATATAAAGAAAGAACTAAATCCTGAAGTAAAGCTGCAGTCTCTGGTGTGGCACAAACAGCACATACCCATGAGGCAGCAAGAACCTGGAGGTGGGGAAGTCTTGGCTGTCTTTTAGGGACAACGTATAACCCCGATTGACTGGAACAAGGGGTCACTTTCTGTGGATTGCGGGAAATAAGGAAGGATATGCCATTGCCAATTTTTTAAGAGGCTCTATTATACCAAGGTTTTTATTAGAAAGGTACTTTACTTGTTCTTTTTTCTTTTTTTCTTTTTAAGATTATTTATTTGAGAGAGAGAGAGAGAGGAAAAAATTTGCATGCGAGCATGAGGGAAATAGGGGCAGAGAAAGCCTTAAGCAGACTCCATGCTGGGCACAGAGTCCTCCTGGGGCTTGATCCCACAAGCTTGAGTTCGCAACCTGGGCCAAGAGTCAGAAGCTTAACCAACTGAGCCATCCAGGAGCCTCTACTTGTTCTTTTGAAATAATGAGGGAACAGTGTACCAGCTTTGGTCATCCCTTGAATTATTGCATTTCATAAAAACCTAAAATCCAGGCCTGCAGGAGCTTAGGTCAGTCACTAAAGTTGTTTCTGAGCTCTTAGAACAGAATTTAGTCCCAGCCCTGGGTGAGCAATAGGAGAGGGTGTGGGGTAAGCTGAGGCAGGCCTGCCCAGGAGGAGGGGCCAGGCCATGGAATGGGCAGAAAGAGGAGAAGCCAGAAATAAAACAAGAGGCTGTAGATGTTAGGGTTGAGGTTCAGTCTTCAAAGTGGATAAAAATGCTGAAGTGTTTATAGAAAAATGACATCAGTTGAGGTTTCCTTTGAGAAGTGGTCCTGTTTTTCATTTCACTTCCGTTCCTGGCTTCATTAGATACAGTGACTGCTCATGATGATGATGAAAAATTTATCTCACAATAGAAACAGTTTTTTATGTATATCCTTTAGACGTTTTGGATCTATAATTTCAATTTTAATTTTTTTATTATTTTTTTATTTATTTAAGATTTTGTTTATTTGACAGAGATCACAAGAAGCCAGAGAGGCAGGCAGAGAGAGGAGGAAGCGGGCTCCCCGTGGAGCAGAGAGCCTGATGTGGGGCTCGATCCCAGGACCCTGGGATCATGACCTGAGCTGAAGGCAGAGGCTTTAACCCACTGAGCCACCCAGGCGTCCCAATTTTAATTTTTTTTTTTAAAGATTTTATTTATTTATTTTTCAGAGACAGAGCGAGCGAGTAAACACAGGCAGAGTGGCAGGCAGAGGCAGAGGGAGAAGCAGGCTCCCTGCCGAGCAAGGAGCCCGATGTGGGACTCGACCCCAGGACACTGGGATCATGACCTGAGCCGAAGGCAGCCGCTTAACCAACTGAGCCACCCAGGCGTCCCCCAATTTTAATTTTTTTTAAAGATTTTTATTTATTTATTCGACAGACAGATCACAGGTAGGCAGAGAGGCAGGCAGAGGGTGGGCGGGGGGGCGGGGAAGTAGACTTCCCTCTGTGCAGAGACCGTGATGTTGGGTTCCATCCCAGGACCCTGAGATCATGACCTGAGCCGAAGGCAGAGGCTTAACCCACTGAGCCACCCAGATACCCCTCAATTATAATTTTAAAAATATAATATACAATCAAGTATTAGGGTTGATAGGATTGATTTCTGATACATTTAAGACCTTTTGCTCTTGGGGCACCTGGGTGGCTCAGTGGGTTGAAGCCTCTGCCTTGGGCTCAGATCCTGATCTCAGGGTCCTGGGATCGAGCCCCGCGTCGGTCTCTCTGCTCAGCGGGGAGCCCGCTTCCTCCTCTCTCTCTGCCTGCCTGTCTGCCTACTTATGATCTCTAATAGACAAATAAAATCTTTTTAAAAAAAAAAGTCCTTTTGCTCTTGATAGGGTAAGAACAGAGTAGTATTCATTGTCAAATACTTACTCATCAGTTAATACACTTAAGGTGATGTCTTATGCAAAGTTTCCTTTTCCACCCAATGAAGGGAGAATTTGGAGTACTTTCTTTTGCATTAACTATATACGAGACTCTTAAGTATAGAGAACAAACTGAGGGTTGCTAGAGGGGAGGTGGGTGGGAGGATGGGCTAAATGGGTGATGGACATTAAGGAGGGCACTTAAGGTAGTGGGTGTTAAACGCAACTGACTGAATCACTGATGAATCAGTAAATTCTACCCCTGAAACTAATGATACACTATATGTTAACTAAATTGAATTTAAATAAAAACAAAAACAAAAAGGAAAGGGGAATATGCCGTCTGAGATTAACCATGAAAAGCCTTGGGGCGCCTGGGTGGCTCAGTTTTAAGCCTCTGCCTTCAGCTTAGGTCATGATCCCAAGATTCTGGGATCGAGCCCAGCATCATGCTGCCTGCTCAGTGGGGAGCCTGCTTCTCTCTCTCCCACTCCCCCCTGCTTGTGTTCCCTCTCTTGCTGTGTCTCTCTCTGTCAAATACCTTTTAAAAACAACAACAATGAAAAGCCTTTTCAAAGATATCCAGAATGCAAAATCGGTACTTTTACCCCCCCCCCTTTTTTTCCTGAAAGAGTTAAATCAATTTCTGGAGTTTGTATGTATTAGGCCAAAAAGAAATGCCCATAAATATTCCATTTAGGCTCAAATTGGTTTTTAGAGGATTCTAATATTTTTATTTCAGTCGGGAAATGTCACTAGCTTTGGACCCATTTTATCCACTTTTCACATTGGTATATTCATGCCCAGCATCTTGATTTTAATGTTTTATAACCCCTGGCCCCAATATTAGAGCTAGCCATTCAATAAAAAAACTAGACGTGGCTCTTACTGCATCCTGTGACGTCAGAGTTTCAGTGCCATTATATGCCAGGTGATGAGAAAAATACTTCATTTCATTCCCTCTTCCAATCCTGTGATGAGGTGCACAAGTAGTAGAATGTATGAAACCCCAACGTACATCAAGATGATTTGGATTTTTTTTTTTTTCCTGTATTTTCTGTTGCTTTGTTTTGGTCATAACCATGCCCCAGTGACTGCTGTCCTTCCTCAGCTCATAGACAATGCTGGGCTTATGGCCTTGTTGTCAGTAGGGCTCTAATATCGTGTCTGGCTCGGGGCAGGGCTCCTCATGTTTGCCTGGGGATCACTGCTGCGGAATGTGTTCATTTGGATTGAGTCTGAGTGTGGCGGATCACAGGATGGCAAAGCAGACATCTACACTTACCAAATATGACACATGAGGTCAGCTTTAATCAGAGATCATTTGCACATACAATTCTACAGGGAGGCCAGTCATTACTGAAGGGGAGAGTAGTTCAGGAGATCTATGATTCCATGATTTATTGCTGCCAGCTGTATGAATGTAGAGCCGTACCAGCTAAACTCTTGCGAATGAGCTTGCCTCTTCTTTCGGAAAGAACAAATTCCCTTCTTCATTTGCTTCCTTGAGGACTATGATTGCTGCTCCCCACCCCTTTTTAATTCTATCATTTCCTCTGCTTCTTCCTGTCTCTTGATTTTAATCTATTCATGCCCTCTCCTTATCCCTCAGTAAAATTAAATCGACAGTTATTTTCTTCCTTAACTTTAAATACTTAAATATCCGAAGATATTTCTTCTTCCTCCCCCCACCCCATGTTTCTGAATATTCTCAACAGAAAGTTCCCCAGAGAAATAAATTTGTAACAGTTCATAGTTTACAGAAGGGATTCTCTGCTGTGAGAGGGAGACATACACCCACTACAACGGTCTCCCCCAAATTCCAGGTTTTTAGTTGTATTGGAAAATACAATAATTCAGGCAGGCATAGGAACATTCATAATAAATCACAGAGTTATGAATAAATCTTGGTTGTCAAAAGCAAATGTGTAGCCGTTCCAAAGCGTCTGCCATTAGAATTCAGCAAGGCAGCTGTCAGCTGTTTTCTTGTAATTAAACAGCCAATGAACAGCTAATTAAGACATATGTGTATACAGAAGTGGAAGTGGGTATGTTAATGAACTGTAGGAATCAATTCATTAAGTGAAAATTGTCAAAAGACCAAACATCAGATCAGCATTTCAGCCTCTGCCTTGCTGAGAAGGAGCCCCAAACAGGAGGGGAGCCCCCCGCCGAAGAGAAGACCTTCTGAGCACCTTTCCAACCACACCCATAGTTCTCCGTCCAGCCAACCCACACTTCTGGGCAAAACCACTAATAACACCATAGGAAATGCCATGTATATTTCAAAGCTTTTTTATTAAGTAGATCCAGCAAATGAAAATATTTTCCTACCCGTATATAAACGTGGTATTTGATACTCAATGAAATGCTACCTCCCTCTCCTATGTCTAAACCATTGTATGGAACTTTGACTACAGAGCTGAAAAGTGGGACTTCGGGGCTTATTTGGTTTTGTTGTTTATCTTGTTCTGTTCAATCTTCCCTATGTGTTTGTCTTGATGCTTTTGGGGGACTATATTAAGAACTCTGTGGCATTTGGAATAAGGTGCATCTAGGGTTCAGTGATTCAAATCCTGTCTCCTCCCCTATGTGCTGTGTGACTTCGGACACATGGCTTAACCTCTCTGTACTTGAAATTTCCCATTGTAAAACAGAGAAATACCTGCTTTGCAAGGTCGATGTGAACTGCAGATCAATACTGTTTGGCAAGTGTCCTACCTGGTGCCTGGTATTGAATAGGTATTCAGCATATGATTGTCACCACAGGTTTTAATTAGTACCGTCATTTCTCCCTCTGGTCATTCATTCAGCAAGCATTTGTTGATTTCTGTAAGTACTGGGTTAGCTCCTGGAAACAAAGAAACGAAACAATCAGTAAGGGAGACCTGCCCAAAGGGTGCACATGGGATGGGCCCCCCCCAACCAGCCTTGGGAGGGGCAAAGTCAGAGAAAGTGATTATCTCTGTGAATCCTGAAAAGAAGGGAGAGCTTCTGGAATTGGGGGTAGTGTGGGAGAGTTGGGGGTCGCCCTTGGAGGAACCGTGAACACAGCAGTTTAGGCCAGAGTGTGTCTTTGAGTAGAGGACTAAATGTAGGAGAGAGTTCCCTGGACAGGTGGTCATAGCCTGGTCATCAGTAGGGAGCCATTGAGGGCTAAGAAGCAAGGAAGTGACCCAATCAGGTTGATGTTTGAGAAAAGGCCTCCACTAACTACGTGAAAATGTATTGGAGGGAATGTGAATGGAAGCAGGGAGACCAGTTGGGGGACTGTATAGTAACCAATTTGGGAGATGGTAGGCATATAAACTTGAGAAAATTGCAATAAAGATGGAGAAGAGTAGAAGGATTTGAGAACTAGGAAGATGGCAAGAAACAGCCTAATATGATGACTGCATGGGTGCAGGAGGGGAGGCGGTAGGGATGAAGTGAAGCCTATCGTTCTGCCTTGAATAATTAGGATGAAGTCAGTCTTTTGACTGAGCAAGCAAACACCAGAGGAGACGAGGCCAGGAAATGGGCAGTAGGCTGGGATATGTTCTGTTTTGGAATGAAGATAAAACCATTCAGTTGAAGTGACTGAAGAATGTGTGTGTCTGTGTGTGTGTGTGTGGCGGGGGGGGTGGGGGGCGGGTGACAGGGCTATAGAAAGTCAAACCACCACTTTGGGTAGAGGCCCATCCGAAGTAGGGAGGATTCATTCAGACAGCCTGATGGGAACCCGGGGAAGGCTGTGCTCAGTCCAATCATGTGCTGGCCAGTTTTTAACAACTGAGTTTGGAAAACAGTGTCTATCAGTATGTACATAACTTTAATGTATATGTCACTGATGTAATGTCACACAATTCACAAATAGTGAAATCTACAATATCCTACCCTATAAACTTCATATAGACAAGTGATTCTCGCTAAGTGCTCTCAGTAATTTTTGCTGAACTCCTACATCCATACCTGTGGTCGCCTTTGATGAAAGACTGTGGTGCCACCATGAATGTTGATATTTTCACTTACGTTAATGAGTAAGAGGAAACTGAAATAAGGAAGATGTGTTTCAGAACTTCACTCATTCACCAGTGATGACATGAACAACCTCTTCGCTAAATCAGATAATAGTTTCTAAATACTAGAAGAATATTTCCTCACATTTGTTGTGCTGTTCACAAAGTGATGGCTACAGATGTTATATACTTCTGCCTTTAACCCGCATTATTGTTTTCTTTATCATTTTTTAAATCTAGACAATAAGTGGCATGATAAATCAACTCCCAGTTTGTAGCTTTTGGCAGTTTCTATGATAAGATACTTGCAGCACATGGTCAATTTCAGGCCTCCCAACATGACCCCTCACTAAATGCAGAGTAGGAAAGACATAGCACACCATCGTGTAGTATTCCCACTGTCCAGAAGTAACTGATGTAAATATCCTCAGGAACATGGATAAGGCCAAATAATAAAATACTAATAAGTTAATTTTTAATAATGGTTATGTTTAACAATTGGTTCACGAAACTCCTGAAAAAAAATTTTTTTAAGATTTTATTTATCTACTTGACAGACAGAAATTACAAGTAGGCAGAGAGGCAGGCAGAGAGAGAGGAAGAGAAGCAGGCTCCCTGCTAAGCAGACAGCCTGATGCGGGGCTCGATCCCAGGATCCTGGGACCATGACCTGAGCTGAAGGCAGAGGCTTTAACCCACTGGGCCACCCAGGCGCCCCCAAACTCCTGAAATTTTAATACTCACCTCTTGCAATCTGGAATGAGCCTTTTCCCATACACCATGGCCTCAGTCCCAGTCCTGGAGAACTCCAAACTAGTAGGAGTGAGGAACAATCATAGAGTAAAGTCAAAAGTTAGGCATTAGACGTTTTCAGACGACGAAGGCAGAAATTAGAAATAAAAGTCAATGAAAGGCACTTTGAAAGGCTAAGGGAGGAAACATTGGAGAGTTCTCTTGCAGTCTGTGGAAATCGACATAGATGGTGTGTATGAGGAAGTCAGGATTGTGTGATGTCGCTTCTCTTGGCCCAACCCTTCAGAAGAGATACTTACATGAGAGGGGACTGTACTGAGAACTAGGACACTACTTTGAGTGTCAGCACTTATACTTACCAGGATGGGACACCCTTAAGTCACTAACCGTTCTGAGCTTCATTTTTGTTATCTACAAATTAAGAATACTAGAGTAGACCTGTGCTTCTTAACATGGGGAGGGCAGTGGAGTCTTCAGGAAGCTTTGTTAAAATATTTATCATACAAATTGATAAGCTTTTTTTTTTTTTCCCAGCCTGCAAAAATGGCGCCTTCGTATTGTTCAAACTGTATGTATGTTCAGGACTGGATTCCCCAGAGGTTCTGGTTCAGTCGATTTCAGGTGTATTTTTTTTTAAAGCTTCCTGGATGATTCTGATGCACCATCTGTTTGAGAACCTTTGACCCTGATTATCTGTCAACTTCTTCCAGTTCTAAAGGCTGCTGGTATTATTCTAATGAACCATTTGCAGTAACTGCATGTTGGTATAGCACCACTAGGTGGTGGTAGTGTGCCACAGTCCCACCAAGTTCTGCGACCCTGAAATTCATCATGGTGGCTTTCTGCTCAAGCCCGCCATGTTCACAAGGGCCCATCTCCATGTATTTTGACATCCATAGAAAGTGAACTTTTAAGAAAGCCAAAGAAGTAATTCTTTAGCTCATCTTTTGGTAATAAAACTCCAAAACTGTGAACTTAATATTTTTTCTAGCTAACTCATAGCTTCAGCAGTTTCTCTCCTTAAACATACCTCTTCAGCTCCACCCCAAACTCCAGTGCACTGGCTTGTGCTGTCCCTGCCCTCTGTGTGGCCTCATACTCCCCAAGCCCTAGAACTTGTGTCTCAGCTCACTCATTTCCCACTGGGACCCTTTCCAGGATTGCTCCCTGTCAGTAGAGATCCTGCTGCTACATTCATGAGTATATTTCTACCTTTAGGTGGGAAGATACCTACCATATTTTCTACCTTTCTTCCTCTTCCTTCTTGCTTTCCTAATCCTCCTCCCTCTTATGTGTTCTTTAGCTTTAAATATTTTAGTTTAACATCCCAAATCCTTAAGCTTCTGAGAAATCGCCAGGAATGCTGAAATGAAGAGAAAGAACAAAAGAGAAAGAGAGAGAGAGAGAGAGAGAGAGAGAGAGAGAAGGAGGACCAAGCCCCCAGTCTGACTGAAATGCAAAGTTCAGGGTTTATCTGAGTCATGCAGGCTTAACCTCTCTCTCCTTCATAGCTCTTACCTTATAACCCTACTTGACCCATCCCACATGGTATGTGATAGCTCTCCTCCTGGGCATGACTCTGTTGCCTCAGTCCAAAAGCAGGATCCCTTCTCTGGCTCTTGGCCATTCCCAGAACTTTCAGCAGCCACTTGCCCTGCTGACTCAGTGTAGAAGAATAAATGGTGTTGTGAAGAGCAAGGTGTGTCTGTTTGCTTGCCTACTTTCCCCAAACGCTTCAGAGCTGAGCCATCTAAAGAAGTATAGTTCTCTTCCGAGTTGGTAGCTTGAAGACTTAGTTCCAGCCTCAGTGCTCAAAGCCCGTGTGGAATACTTCATGGATTTGTCTTGCAATTTATGGCATAATTACTCAGACACCTCTCATGATAGAGGTCTTTAGTGACGTAGTGTCCTTGACCTAAGTTTGTTGTTGCTGTTGTTAGTGTCTTATTTGCATTCCAAATGACCCCACATAATCTAGAAATGAGTAAGGTGAATACAAGGAGACCTAATGCTATGGTCAGAAATGAGGGAAAACGGTGAGTGCGTGAGACTTTTTTTCCGGGGACTCCAACCAACATCAGGCCATAGAAGGAGGAATCTGGAAAATGCCTGGGCAGGGGCTGTTAGTCCTGCCAACAGGGCTAACCTGAAGGAAAACAGCACTTTCAGAGTAGATCAGTTCTGCTACTTTACTCATACCTGTCTCTGCCTAATTTAACGGTTGCCCTCTCTGAGAATAACCAAGTGGGAATCCTTTTGACACGCAAGGGCAAAATAAAAAGGATAAAAGTGTGTGTTCTAGAATTAAACCACATGAATTCATATCCCGCCTTTACTCCCTGCTAGAGGTGGGGCTCTGAGAAAGTCGCCGTACTGAAAACCAAGGATATGGTGCCTTCCTCACACTGCCCTCGTCGGAATTGTGGAATGGTATCCACATCAAGCACAGGGTGCCTGGCCCATAATAAGCACTGTTTTAACAATACCTGGGATTTGTTTGAATCGGGTAGGTAGGACACACAGACACAAAAATATCACGAAGGAAGAAGGCTTCATACTCACGGGTCCCTAGAAACAGGAGGGGCCACAGTAGAAAGGAGCAGGCTCAGTCAGGAGGTAGAAGGGAGAAGGGGACAGAATGCACGGAGACTTCATTGTGATTTCCCATAGGAAGGAATGGGCAAGGCAGGGTAAGCAGGTTTAAGATTGGCTAGATTTAGACAGCTCTGGTCTCTAGGGGCCGCCCCGGCTGTCTGGCATCTGGTCCTGGAATAAAATGGGTGGGGCGGTAGTGGCCCAGAGTTTGAGAGTTTCATCGCGGAGGTGGTTGGGTATAGGGGCTCTGGATTGGTTGGTTTGTCTATGCAAAGTGTGCTTCCAGACAAGTTGCTTGTGATCTCTAGGAATTAGCTAGTCCTGGGAAATGTAATCTCTTCTGGGTCATATGGCCCCAAGATGTCAAAGCATCAAAAATATGGAATAAAAATATATATTAACACAAGCATTAATTAAAATTTTTCTATCAGGGCGCCTGGGTGGCTCAGTGGGTTAAAGCCTCTGCCTTCGGCTCAGGTCATAGTCTCAGGGTCCTGGGATTGAGCCCCGCATCAGGCTCTCTGCTCAGCAGGGAGCCTGCTTCCCTTCCTCTCTCTCTGTTAAATAAATAAAATCTTAAAAAAAAGAATAAAATAAAATTTTTCTATCATCGTCATCATCATGCCTTCTCAGCATTCCCTGGTAATAGAGCAAAGTGATGGTTTTGTATGGCTTCTGTGCCATTGTTCTGGAACTCATTAGTAATGGCTGATGTTAATTGGAGTTTGATAAGTAGAAACTAAAAAGTAGCATCTTTTTTGTTAATGACCCAACCATTATTCAAGAGCTGTATCTAGTTCCAGATTTCATATTTTTGAAGGAAGTGGAGAAACCAGAGGATTCTGAGAAGAAATTCTTAATGGGGGGAGGAACCAAGGAGGCAAGGTGACAGATGCTGTGATTTGATCTATAGGTGAGGGATCAGGAGATAGCATGCAGTGCATGAGTACTGCTTCCCTTCAGATAAGAGATCGCTCAGACATTCTCCATATTTGATGATCACAGAACAAAATGGAGCAGGTTCATTGTTAAGCAAGCAAAATTCAGCCTCAGCTAAAGGCAAAGCAAGTAATTCCTGATCCTAGGCACCTGTATGGACAGCAAACATGGAGGGTCTGAAGAAAGGTAGAATCTCGAGGAATAGACACCTTTCAGCTTTGACAGAGATTATGTATCACAGACAAACTGAATACCTAGACCCTTGACCTCTTGTATCTTTTCTAAGGATTATCTGCCTGTTACCATTTTTATTTTCTTGAATTCTCTTCATTAAGCTCCAAAGAAAGCTTTATGTCTTCTCACTTCCTTTTTGTAGAGGAAAAAAAACCACACACACCAAACAAACAAGAAAGCCCACAGCGTTAGATATTTTGAGAAAAGTGAGATTGCTTCACAGAAGAGGCCAGACTTAATACAAGGGAGATTCAAAGCACATCAGACAGTCTGAGACCCTGGACCCCCAGCCCTGTCCATGTTTAGGTTAGTGAGTAGTTCCACAGACAGCCAAGAGCGGGTGATAGGTCAGTGCCCTGCCCCCCCCCCCCATTCTAGGCTGGCTTCCAAAACAAAGAATTGGGAACTGATATCCTATCCATCTTAGCCATTGACTTAACCCACAGTCACCAACTCTTCACAAAAGAAAGGAGATCTAGTAGATTGCTCTTCCCGTGTAGTTCGCATACCTTTCAATGTACATACTCTAGAAAAATCCGAAAGCACAGATAAACAGATCCTTTATTTTTATCACCTTTTAATATCAATAATTGTAGTTCTGAAAACCATTTTTACTGGTTTCTGAATATATGGATATCCACATAACTCCTGCAACTCACTAATATAGGACATTTAGCATCTTTCTAAATTATTCTTATATTTCAGACTGTTCTTATGATGAACATCCTTGTAGATAAGCCTTTATACCATTGTTAATATTCCTTTAAGATATATTCCCTAAAGGATAATCATTGACTCAATAAATAGACATATTTCTAAGGATTTTGATACAACGGCTAACTTAACCTCCAGAAAAATCTTTTGGTAAAAAAGTACCTTTGTCAGTGTGCCTGCTACTCTGTCGGTTCTTTTTTTTTTTTTTTTTAAGATTTTATTTATTTATTTGACAGAGATCACAAGCAGGCAGAGGAGAGGCAGGCAGGGAGAGAGAGGAGGAAGCAGGCTCCCCGCGGAGCAGAGAGCCCGATGTGGGCTCGATCCCAGGACCCTGGGATCATGACCCGAGCCGAAAGCAGAGGCTTTAACTCACTGAGCCACCCAGGCGCCCCTACTCTGTCAGTTCTTCAGGATTTTACTTTTCCCCTCTCCACTGGTGTCCCCTTTATTGGGGTCATGTATCTTTACCATTAAGGATTTGAAAATGTGTGTGTGTATATATATATATATATAATGCTCTTTTGTACCCTTCATGGCTCTGGGTCATGGAAAGGGCTCTGGTTACCTTGCTTTTCTTCAGTACCTCCCTAGTTTGCAAAACCACTAAGATAAGTAAAAAACAAAAAACCAACCACCCCACCATATATTTTGAAATTAAGAAACGTGCTTCTAAATAATGTATTAGAGAAGAAATCTTCTGAAAATTAGAGCATGTTTTCAGATGACTGGTAATGCAAATACTATGTAGCAAAACTTATTCTAAAAGATAACTGAAAGGAAAATGTGCAGCTTTAGGGAAAGGATGAACATGGAACATTAATGATGTAGTAAGGATCCTGCTCAAGAAGTTAGCAAGAGTGAATGAATGAATAAGTGAATGAATAAATGAAATCCTTGAGGTCAGTAGCTCCTCAGGCATCTTTGCATACCCTCTCATTTCCAAAATAGTGCTTAACAAGTAAGTGGAGGGTACACCTGGGTGACTCAGTCAGTTAAGTGTCAGACTCTTGACTTCAGCTCATGTCATGATCTGACGGGTCCTGGGATCAAGCCCGGAGCTGGACTCCATGCTCAGCAGGGAGTCTGCTTGAGATTCTCTCCTCCTTCCCTCTCCCCTCCACTGACTCATGCTCACTCAGTCTCTCTCTCAAATAAATAAATAAATCTTAATTTAATTAATTAATTTGTTTATTAATTTATTTATTATTTATTTGACAGAGAGAGACGCAGCAGGAGAGGGAACACAAGCAGAGGGAGTAGGAGAGGAAAAAGCGGACTTCCTGCCAAGCAGGGAGCCCAACATGGGGCTGGATCGCAGGACCCTGGGATCATGACCTGAGCCAAAGGCAGACGCTTAACAACTGAGGCACCCAGGTGCCCCAGTAAATCTTAATTTTTTTAAAAAAGGCAAGGAAATGAAACTCGATGAACATAGGATTAGATTTGTTAAATAAAGACCATGACTCTGAACTCAAAGGGTTGAGGAGTATTCCCATTCTGACTTATCTGCCAAGATAATCCATCCAAGTGTCATTTAAGTTCTTGGGGCAGGAGAGTCTGTCTCAGGGTATGCAAGATGTGTGGAGTGTGGTAGACAGAGTTCAGTGGGCTAGGAGAGATAACCCAGGATATCAGGATTGCAGCCAGCATGAGTTACACTGAGGTAGGATTTTCCATACCTCTGGACATTCCAGAGAAATGTTTTGTTTATTCCACTAAAAATATTTTGGAGATAAAGATTAAAGATAAGTGCCTTTGTACCAATCCATCAAGCACATGGTTTGGTTAGCAGAAGTCAAGAACAGGGCCTAGTCATACAGGCAGCCATCTGTTGAAGTTAAAGAAAGTTTCACATGTGTAAGGGACAGAGAATTGGGCTTAGAGGTCAATTTTGCCCAAGAAAAAGAAGTGGCTTTAATGTCATTAGTGGTCTCCTGGATGATCAGCTATGACTGTAATTCTCCACTAAACATTAATGCCGTTCAGTGCGTAGTGTACTGCCTTTAGTACCATACAGCTCACACTGACACTAACCTGTTTTATATTTTATAACTGAATCACAGGGCTTTTTCAGGAGAAGTCAGCAGAGCAATGCCACCTACTCCTGTCCTCGTCAGAAGAACTGTTTGATTGATCGAACCAGTAGAAATCGCTGCCAACACTGTCGATTACAGAAATGCCTTGCCGTAGGGATGTCTCGAGATGGTGAGCACTCGTAGTTTGAGTTGTACAGTAGCATGGGCTTGTGAAAGTGCCTTCTGAGCCCTGGACCCGGATCTGCCCCTCCCCGACTCCACCTCACCTCTGGAGGCCTTGTAGGACCCACAACAGTTACTTCCTCCTCCATAATGCACTGGAGCCCGCTGGGGTTGGGGTGGCATGGCAGGGAAGCACCTGTGTGGTCAGAACACCTTCCTATTTTAGACATTTAAGACGTTGCAGGTTGATGAATTGTCTGAAGGTATGTATGTGTCATCTGAGGGCCTTAATAAATATACCTCCTACAGACATTGTCCCCAGTAAGAAACACAAGCCGGAGCTAACTGTTAAGGGTAATTATTAGTGCTTTACACTAACTAGTAGAGCTTATTGGCAGTTGGAATGAATTAGTTTTTATGTTAACTGGATATTTTGAATCACAAATCAAAATCATATATTTGGGGGTTTTCTTTAAAATTTTTTATTATGTTATTCAATTTTAATTCCAGTGTAGTTAACATACAATTTTATATTAATTTCAGGTATACAATACAGTGTTGTGACATTTCCATACACTCCTTAAGGCCCACTGACTATTTCACCCATCTCTCAGACCTCCTCCTCTCTGATATGCTTTATTTTAAAAGGGTACCCTCAGTTAAAGTTATTATTTCTTTCTCCGACAAGAACATTTTTTTACTTAGGGCAAACTTCAGAATACACGGTTCTATAGGATATATGTAAGACATTCCATCCAGGAAAAATAGAATACACATTTTCCTCAAGTACACACAGACGAATCCCCTGGTTAAGTCATATAAAAGGAGACATAATGAATATCACAAATTGAAATCACACCAAGCATATTTTCCAACCATAATGTTATAAAACTAAAGATCAACAATAAAACAAAGTTGGGAAATCCACAATGTATATATTAAATAATTAATATGTAAAAACTATACAACATACTCCTGTACAAGCAGTGGACCAGACAAGAAATCAAATGGCGAATCAAAATATGTCTCAAAACAAAAGAGAAAGTCCCATACTTGTACATACAGAATGTGTGAAAACAGTGCAAATCATGGCTCAAAGACAAATGTTCTTTTCCTTAAAAGAAGCTATTTAAAGAAATAGAGGCCATCTATCGTGCAATTGCCAAACATTTCAAGATCTTCCTGGAAAACTATCTTAAGTGCGCGGAATAATCAACACCAGATTTCAAGACAGTTACTCTTATACAAGGAAACTGGGCAGAAAGTATAGTAGGTACATTTTAGGACTTTTACGAACATACATGCTGGCTCTCTTAAGAGATCCCCTTGAAGGAAACATCTCTTCCAGTGGAATCTCAGCCTGTGGAAAATATTTCAGAATGCTGGGCAGGCATTCTGAAAGCCTGCCTTCCCCATGATCAGATGTTCTTGGGGCCTGTAGACCAGCCCAGGCACAAGCTGTGATACACGTCAGTAGTGATGCACAGGATGGCCACTAAGAATATGTAGGAACAAAAATTAAGTTTGGGGCATTGGAAGATGCAAGTCACAGAACTTATGTACTCAGAAATGCCTGTGATAGGCAGTTCTGCAGATTTCATCTTTCAGAGGCACTAAACCAACATAATTAGGCATATCTCTTATACATGAACTTATATGCCAAGGTCACAAGTTGTGTGTGTGTTTTTAGTTGTGTGTGTGTTTTCTCAAGAACTGATCCTCTCATTTCATTTACAGTATAGTATAATTACTCTTGTTATATTAAGGCAAAAGTTAAAACAATTCAAAATATTAGCAGAATGAGTTTCACCTATGGTTGTCAATCCCTCTGGGAGTGCTGGAGTAGTCTTTAAAAAAAAGGGAGGGTACCTTCAGTATGCCTCTTGGAGATTTTGCACAGAGGTAGCAAGGCATGTTATGGGCTTGATGTGAATGTTGGGGCTTGTACAATGACAGGCCTGAAATCCAGAGCTCAGAGCAGCCTGATTGCTGCCTAACCAGCTCCAAGTTTGTTACCCAAGCAGTGGACACTGGAAATTGATCAGGATCCCACTCATATGTTTCCTGTGTGTAAAGGGACAGCATGTTCTCCTTGGCAGGACACAAATCTCACAGGTGGTTGTCTCTGGTTCCCAACCTCCATCTCTCTTGGCCTCCTGCCCCTAGACTCATAGAATTAGAATGATGGTCAAATAGATGAGTTCATCCACCCAGTCAGGTATAAATGTGACCATAATCAATTAGAGGGTCTTCGTCCTTCCAGCTGAGGCTTTATCTGCATACACAGAATTGGGCTAAGAGACCATGGGTTAGTGGGAGAGTTCAGACCAGGAAATCATAAGGTTCTTTTATCAATTATCTCACGTTTTAGGAGAGAGCATTTGGGATTCTGAATGAACAGGAAAGGTACTACACTCATTGTTCCACTTTAAATATGGGGACACATCACAAGGAGAAACACTGAGAACACAAATTTGCCCAACAGGGAAATTTACACAGTGTTTGCTCTTCCCCAAATTCTGATACTCTTTTTACTTGAGGGTAAATGAGAAGAGCAGAAAGTCACTTAAAGGTGGGTCACAGGGTTCACCGTGACCCAGGAGGAAGAGAGCAGGGGATTCTTATGTCATGTAGACTCAGAGATACAAGTCAGGGAATTGCAAAGGGGCCTCATTGCTGAGGTCTCGCAGCAAAGCCCCAGATTTGGCTGTTTGATTAGGAGGAAAGAATGAATGAATGAAATGAATGGAAGTTGAGGTTCGGCTGCTTGTGCCTCAATGTACCCCCGTGAGTCTGCATCCCTGCACATCAGTCTGAACCCTGGGAAGAGAAAGAGGTGGTCAAGGCAAGCGGCATGGGCGGAGAACACACAAGCCCATCAAGTCACACATCAGTGGTTCCCGCTGAGCATCGGGTTATGTGACAGCAGGAAGACATACGTGGTCATTGCCCTTGTACCAGTCCTGGGTCTGTTTCTGAAACATAGCTCCTCTGGGATGTGGAGCGAGCCTGTGTGGGGTGGGACCGTTTTCACCTCTGGATCATGTCCTTATTTTTGTGGCGATGTGGTTTTTGATTGAGATTGTCTGAGACTTAAAAGGAACCCCCAACGCATGCTGGAGAGAATAATAAAGAAAAGCATATTGTATATGGTGTGGTCTGGCTTTTCTCTTCCAGCTGTAAAATTTGGCCGGATGTCAAAAAAGCAAAGAGACAGCTTGTACGCAGAAGTACAAAAACACCGGATGCAGCAGCAGCAGCGAGACCACCAACAGCAGCCTGGAGAGGCCGAGCCGCTGACTCCCACCTACAACATCTCGGCCAACGGGCTCACCGAGCTTCACGAGGACCTCAGCAACTACATCGACGGGCACACCCCGGAGGGAAGCAAGGCAGACTCTGCTGTCAGCAGCTTCTACCTGGACATACAGCCTTCCCCAGACCAGTCAGGTCTTGATATCAATGGAATCAAACCAGAACCAATATGTGACTACACACCAGCATCAGGCTTCTTTCCCTACTGTTCTTTCACCAATGGAGAGACGTCCCCAACTGTGTCCATGGCAGAATTAGGTAATGGCCTCCATGTGTCCATTGGGACGCGTCACTTCTGCCCTTTCAAGTAAATGGGATGTGTTTGACTTTCCTCTAATGAGTTACATTATTAGAACGATACTAGAAGAGCAATTCACCTCTACCATTTGGACCCCTTCAAAGTTCCACCCTGCCCCCTCGCTTTTGATTGTCCTCTGTTTCCCGTCGCATCCCAGGAAACATGTTGACCTGTCTGTATCAGAGATGGGGCAGCGTGAACTTGAAGCAGTCTTTAAATGCCACAGAAACTGTAAACTCAGGGAATGGCCCCATTAACTTTGTTCATTATTTCCTTTAGTTATTGTCCAGGTGTTGCTTTACACCTGAAGTCATAGAAATGGCAGCCCACCCACTGTGCCTGGGCCATACACAGTTTTGGACCCATGCAGAGTTTTAAACATTTTTGAACTGGTTGCTAAAGTTTTAAACCTAGACAATCCTGCCTCAAAGTTCAGATTTTCAGCTTCTTGTGAAAGGGCAAAAATGACCTAGTTATACTGGACCAGCACTGGTGAATGGCAACAACCAATTGGTATCAGTAAAGCCCTAACACCTTGACATGTCTTCCCATTTTATATCGCTGCCCAGCTCCTGTAGACATCTAGGTTTTTTCAACCCTGATGTAGTCTATGAATGTTAAAGGGAAATTGTCTTCTTTATTTTCCAAAATGGTTTGGTGATGGATATTGGTAACAAAACTGATATTGTTCATAGAAAACTCACCATGCAAAAACAAGCAAACAAATCTGACATCTCCTTAATCCTGTGTGACATCGTTGCTTTTTGGGAGATGTGACCTAGAAATGTTGGTAGAACACAGACACTGGAAGACTTGCCATTTCCAGGAAGTTGTGTTAGCAACCCCTGTTACAACATTTGATCGATTTTTAGGTACAACACTATTATTAGAGAAACTTGGATAAGAAACTTTGCAGTGTTAGAATTTGACGTGCTCCTCCCCGTGACTCCTCACACAAGGTTATAGTCCTTTGGGATATTTCAATTAGTTTCTGTGGAGGTGACTAACTTAACACGAGGAGAGAATGAAGACTTCAGATGGAAAAGAACCAGCAGGTTCTGACTTGAGCACAGACACCCTTAGTTCACAGAAATAACAGTTGTGTTCTTTAGATGGTTTCTCCACCTCTGTACTCCATAAAACATTTTTTAAGTGAAATTTATATTTCCAGTAAAATCTTTCTCCAAATAGAACAAATTGAATGTTCTTGACGGTTTTTACACAAGTACCTCTTTATGGGTCTAAATTTAAATCCTCAAGAGCAGGGACATTTTAAGCGTGGTCTTTAACCACTGAACAGCATTAAAGGTGGATTTCAGCTCTTTTGATTAACAGAGGAACCTCTGAACTAGAAGCCAAGCTGAGCAGAGGTAGGTTTGATATTTTTTTCTTGAACTAGAACAAAAACCTTCCGTTTTTGTCGTGAAATCTTGGTTGGCCGCGACTTAAGCAGAACTGTAATGAAAGTAAAATTTTCAGAAATGAGTAAGGATTTGATTGAAAGCTGACATGATATCATGAAAAATGACCTGGCTCACTTTCAGTTTGCTTCCACCTTATCATAAATACTAGCAAATCTGTCCTGTTTGCTTGTCAAACGTTCAACCCCAAAATAAATCCATAGGGCTTAGCCACAGCGTTGCCCTTAAATATGGCCCTTTGGCTAAGCGTGCACTAATACTGAGTGGGTCCAGAAATGGAAAAGCCAATGCCCTTTGGGCCATCTGGTCAGTGTCTCTTCCACATCTCCCACTGCATCTGGGAGCCCCGTGCCCTCAAACGTTCTCCATGCTCTCCTAAATTGGGAGCTTTTTACGTGTCTTTTGGCATTTTTCTGGATCGTAAAATTAATTCATCACTGGGATTAGTCCCAAACCCAAAACTAAATAAGAATTTGTCTAAAAAGAATATAATTGGATTCTAATTTTCTTTCCCATTTACCTGTACAAAATATTTGGAGGAATTGAGCAACATAGAGGTGGCCAAAGATGTTGCTGGCCCTTCTTCAAAGCCATCTGGGGTTCCTTAGTATTTCCTTTGGGGCCTCAAATCCTGCTATTTTTCCCCCCAATTCCAGTATAGTTAACATACAGAGTTTTATTAGTTTCAGGTGAACAGTATAGTGATTCCAGTCTTACTGTCTTTTTAACTAATGCTGTTGACTTCATTTTAGGCAAAATTTTGTCACCAGATTTTAAACCAATGAAACCAATTATACAGTTGGAAAATAAATTGTAAATCGACATATCTTAACCTCAATTCTCTCTTTCAATAATAGTGTCTACAATCCATTACTTTTAGTGGCAGTGCATCTGCATTCCTGGCTAGGAAATTTTGCCCTTGAGGTACAATTAGTATCAGAAATACACATTCCAGATAAACAATCTTGTTTCACACTTAAAAAAAAAAAAAGCCAACTGCACATGTCATTATAATTGATAACTAAAGGCTTTTGCAGAAGAGTCAAGTGATTATGGGATAAAGCACTAGTCAAGTCGTCAGCTTAAATGTTTTGTGGTCCTAGGTTTGCTATAGGTTGTGTAACCCACTATAAGTCATGTACCTCTGCAAGCTGCAGTTTTCCTACTTACAGAATATAAAGATGAAGAACAGACTGGCCCCAAATTATGTATGTTTGAATCACTTACCAGTTGCCTGCTATTATACCTTGAAAAAGCCACTTAACCTCGCTTGGTTTCATCATCTGTAAAAGGGAGATAATACCAGCACTTTCCTCCTAGGATTGTTATGAAGATGAAGGAAATATATACATATTCAGAATATATGTATATAGATATATATGTACATACACATATATATATAAGTTATGTGGGGCTAGCACATAGTAAATGCTATTAAACATTATTAATGGTGTTACTATCTATAAACTGAGGAGAGGCTGGACCATCTGAAGTACCTAGACCTTAGCTGTGTTGAAGAAACAATCATGCTTGGGAAGATGAACTGATTTGTCCATCACAAAGTGAGTTTATCTGCTGAGCACAGACCAGAAACCAGGTCTCCTAACTCCCAGTTCCACGGTATTTCACTATTCCGGAGTGTTTCTCTAAGAGACCACACTAACTTAACTTTTGCTCCGTCTGACCATATTGTCCTTTGCTGAAATGGAGATTTAAAAATAGTGAAGTGTCTGAAATCTTACACTTGCCAAATCAACTGTGAATCGTGATCAAAGGCGGTTGGTGAGAATGCAGCCACTGCCCTCTACTGGTTTGACATGTACATTACGCTATTCCTTGTCTGTCTTCCCAAAGGTGGGCTCAAACAGGTAGGGGTGGGTGGGAACAATTTTTAAGATGAAGTAAGATGCCGACCATATTAACTGGAAAAGAAGCATGATCTGGAAGAGAATACTATGTGCCTCTTACCATTCGTCACCTCATAGGATCCCCCAGCTTCCCTGCAAACACTTCATCTTCATTTTATTTAGTATCTGCAAAAGTTGGGTTACTATATCCACATTTGTTTTCCTGATTCTGACTCATTGTTTTCATCTTTACTGCCCTCTTCTCTCCACAAGCATCACTGATTCTAAGACGCATAAAATGCTGGCTTCTCCCTCTTTTGGTCACTGTCTTTCTGTTTCTTTCCTTTAATTTTTTTCTTCTGTTTATGTTTTATTTTCCTGGTATTTCTTTATATTGTGTTCATGTCTGTGTACTGCCAAATAGGGCTGTTAAGATTTATTGTGTTTCAGTGTTTCTAAGGAGACTCTAGTTTCAAGTTTATTTAGGTGAACCCACTCTGTTTTCACACAAACAAGTCTGAATCTGTTTGCTGAAAGCAGTGACAAATTTCCAAACAGACCCTCTTACTAGTGTTGCCAAGTTTTCATTCAGCACCATTCTTTTAAATGGGTTTTCCTATTATGTAATCAGGACCCTAGAAGAAGATCCCTTTGGGATATGGTTTCATATTCATGGAATCCTGTCAGTTCCCCTTAAAATACTTGCATTGTTCTTCCCTTCCGTAACCTTTATTACTGACCTACCTAAAGCGCTTAGTCCCGCCCACACAGGTTGCAGCACCCATTCGCTGGTGCTCCCAGCTCCAGCCTCTGCTCCAGTCCACCAGTCACAAAACTGCTTGTTCTGTTGCCCCACATACAGCCTTCCCTGTGCCAGCTCCCCCTAGAGAATTCCACTGACTCCTTAAGCAGGTCCAAACCTTAATAATGATATTTGAGATTCTGCAGAATGTGGACTCTTACCTACTCATGCTTCTGTTTGGGTGCTATCACTTTATCACACATCTGCCTCTCCCCTGTAAATGCCATTATTTGCTCCTTCATCTATCATCCCTGGAATGTGGAACCAGCTCGCCTCTTCACACCGCTGTCCTCTGCCTACCAAATCCTCCCTTTCCTTCAGGGTCCACTTCAGATGTTTCTCTCCTGTCAAGAAGCATCCTCTAATTCTCTTCATCTTTCCCTTCCATGACAGAACCTGTTCTGTATTTTCTCTTCTGATGTAACTCAAGTTGATGCCTTATTGTCTAATGTCTCGAATTGTCCTTTCAGTGTTCCCATACATGTTCATCAGATTATAAATTCCTTGAGAAACTTCTTAGGCATCTATTTGTTTTAATATCCTCAAACTACCTACGTTCCAGTATAATAAAAAACGTTTACGTAGCGTGTACTAGGTAACCCTCACTGTTCTAAGTACTCAACTCATTTAATTCTCACAAGGCCTATGAAGTGGGTACTGTTTCCCTCATTTTGCAAGTGAGGAAACCAAAGCACAGAGAGGTTGAGTAACATGCCCAAGATCATACAGCTGGTAGGTACAAGGGCTGAGTTTCATACACAGGCTCTCTGGTGCCAGAGTCCATCTCTTAACCACCACCCTATATATAGTGACCTAATAGGCCCTCAGTAATGCTTATTGTATTGTTTGCTGGAAAAATAAAAGAAATAACAGTTGTTTTCACAAAAGCATACCATTTCCTAATTTTTCAAGAGTAATCCTCCCCATGTCAATGTCTCTTCATAAAAATGCCAAGAAGAGGCTGTGTTGGTCATTTCCCACACCTATCTGAGCTAATAATTGTTCATTCCCAGACATTGGTGTAAAGCCACAGAAGAAGGTCAAGGTCAGGAGGGTCTTTGAAGTCACCGAGACTTATTGCTAAGTATTGGCTTCGCCTGTCCTTCATCTTCATATTCCAAAGTATAGAATAGTTCCAAATTGCTTATTTAAAAATGTAAAGATAATTGAAACTGGCTCAGCATGTTGCTTTGTACTTGTTACTTTTTACTTACTTTTATTTTCTTACTTGTTACTTTTTAAACCAAATATTAAGCAGGGAAAACCCTGATTATCCAGAGAAGAGCTTGGCTTTTCATGTTTATGATCTCCTGTTTTCTCCTTAGAACACCTTGCACAGAATATATCTAAATCACATCTGGAAACTTGCCAATACTTGAGAGAAGAGCTCCAGCAGATAACGTGGCAGACCTTTCTGCAGGAGGAGATCGAGAGCTACCAAAACAAGGTATATACTCTGAAGATTTTTACCCAGGATTGAGGCAAGAGTGGGAAGGGTGTTTATGCAGGACATCTGTTGAAGAATACAGACTAGAGAGTGACGGTCTTTCATCAGATATCAGATTTCTGTTTAAAATCTTTCTTTTAGAGATGATCATATACTTGGGGCTTTGTCATCTTACTGAGATGCAAGTGTGTGAAATTCCAGCAATAACAAACAAATTCTCTTGGGCCAGTGACACATATCTCCTGTCATTTGGCAATGGGGGGTAGAGGAAGCAGTGTTCAAAAGCCTGAATGAATTGAGAGTTGTTCTGATATCACGGTGGAAGATTTCAAGGTCTGGAAGTTGACGTAAAATAATCTCAGCCTCACAGGTTTAGAGGATGTGTACAGAAAAAGGTTTGGAAGCTATTCTCATAACTCCAGTCTGAACCTAGCAATGTGCAACTGACAAAGGGTGCTGTCCCTTGCCATTTTCTTTACACACTGTTCCACAAGCCACCAGAATGGGAGGGCGGGGCTGGAGAAGGGGAAGTTTCAGTTACCCATTCTGCCTTGGTAAAGGGAGATGCTGTGGTTTTCCCCAATAATTATAGAGATGTAGGCCTAGGAGGGGTGACAGGGATGCTTCAGGCTAATCCTCCCCTTCATTTAACATATGAGGATATTAGCATCCCTTGGCGTATGGCAGGAGAATGAAAATACCAGGACTAGATCATGACTCCTGGCTCCTAATTCAGTGTTTCCTTCACCCCATCATATTGTTGGAAATAGTATTAAGATCCATATCCCCCTATAACTAAATGGAAGTGGGTATACAAAAGCAGTTAAACAGGATAGGAATCACTTTGCCTTTGAGATAGCAGCTAACTCCAGCAGCCAGCCAGTATTGTTAGAAAGGGAAACGAGAAAGCAGTAAGAAACAGCAGGGCATGTGAAATGGGATTCCGAGTCAGAGATGCTAGGATTTGAATCCCGGCTCCAACACCTAGCTGTGAAACCTCTAAGAGAATTTACGTCCACTTATGGAAAATGGGAAAATGAAACAAGACAAGGATGTCATACAGCATCTAGCTCAAAGCAGGTGCATGATAAATGTAATTGACTCCCCTTCTCTACCTTGCCCCTAGTAAAATGGTGTTATATTCCCCAAGGTAAAATAATTGCTCACAAGAAGATCCTACTGTGCTACTCTCCGAGGCCCAAGGGTAAAGCAGTGGCATCTGCTGCTTTTCAGACTCACTTTTTCACCTGCTTATAACATCTCCCCCCTGTCCCTTTACCACTAAAATGGTAACAGAGGAATCAGAGGAGACAAGAAGGGACTCGGAAGCAATCATTATAACCCAAATGTTAATTTTTAATCCTCTAGCTTTTTAAAATCCATTTCCAAAGAAGGCTTTGTTTGACAAAATCGGGGCAGTTAAAAACCCCTGTGTCCGGGATACGGATGACCGTGTGTGTTGCTGTGCTTTGCTCCTCTGCAGCAGCGAGAGGTGATGTGGCAGCTGTGTGCCATCAAAATCACGGAAGCTATACAGTATGTGGTGGAGTTTGCCAAACGCATTGACGGATTTATGGAACTGTGTCAAAATGATCAAATTGTGCTTCTCAAAGCAGGTATGTGCTTTGCAAGTGAATTTTGAGATCTCTTCCTAACCTGCTTTCACCCGCCTATTAAAGAAATGCTGGGTAAGGAAGGTGTCGGGAACAGTTTTTCCCCAATGATAATAGCTTGGGTTTCTTCTAGCAGCAACTGAGTCCTTTTTAATGGTTTTTGAGCTATCTGTGGGAAACAGTTTGTTTCTCCTCTGAGTGAAACAATTAATTTGAAGAACACCCACTCCAGACCCTTGAGAGGTAACAGTAAGTTGTTAGGAATGTTCTCTGTGGAACTCAAAGGGACACCCCTGGTTTCTCGGTTTGTTTGTTTATGTTATTGTTTGTATGTTTATTAACATCTAATCTATTATTTGCTTCAGGGGTACAGGTCTGTGATTCATCAGTCTTACATAATTCACAGCGCTCACCATAGCACATAGCCTCCCCAGTGTCCATCCCCCAGCCACCCCATCCCTCCCACTGCCCTCCCCTCCAGCAACCCTCAGTTTGTTTCCTGAGGTTAAGAGTCTCTTATGGTTTGTCTCCCTCTCTGGTTTGTTTTAATAAATATGAATCAATACATTTTCCTGGCAACTCTGAGACTCTATTGTAAGACAGAAGAATGCCAGAGGAGTAATTTGTAACCCCGCCTCTCTTCAGGAATATAGGGCATAGTTAGCTTGGCCATAATTAGCTTCAGCATAAATCTTTAATTATGCTGGTAAACTGTACCCATTTAAATAGAGAGCTTAGGGGCACCTGGGTGGCTCATTTGGTTGGCATCTGCCTTCGGCTCAGGTCATGATCCTGGAGTCCTAGGATCGAGCCCTGCATTGGGCTCCCTGCTCAGTGGGGAGCCCTCTTCTCCTCCCCCATTCGTGTTCTCTGTCTCACTCGTGTTCTCTGTCTCACTCGTGTTCTCTGTCTCACTCTCTCGGTCTCTCTCTCAAATGAATAAATAAAATCTTTTAAAAATAATAATAAATAGGGATGCCCGGGTGGCTCAGTCGGTTAAGCAGCTGCCTTCAGCTCAGGTCATGATCCCAGGGTCCTGGGATTGAGTCCCACATTGGGCTCCTTGCTCCGCAGGGAGCCTGCTTCTCCCTCTGCCTCTACCTGCCACTCTGCCTGCCTGTACTCTCTCTATCTCCCTGACAAATAAATAAATAAAATCTTTATTAAAAAAATAATAATAAATAGAGAGCTGATGTGACTGAGAGCCACTGGCCACAGGGCATACAGCCCCTGCTGCACTGAATCAGAAAGGGGTCCCTACATTAGGGCTTTCACAGTAGATAAATATTTACCATGATAAGATAATCCATACCATTTCTGTCTTCACTTAGGTTCTCTAGAGGTGGTGTTTATCAGAATGTGCCGTGCCTTCGACTCTCAGAACAACACCGTGTACTTTGATGGGAAATATGCTAGCCCCGATGTCTTCAAATCCTTGGGTAAGGAAATCTGGGTGCTCTGTCTTTAAATCAGGGCTGCAGGAAAGTGTGGGAGCCCTGCCAAAGAGCTTACTGAACAGAACGGAAACTGTTCTTTGGAAACAAAAATTAAAGGATTTTATGCTTATGTTACTTTATAGTCACTGCAGAAAATTCACACAGCTCAAACGGTTTTTGTCTATAGTACATTGAAAGGTTTGGCGTTTTGTTTTATCTATTCTGTAATCAAAGAAATTTATATTGTCTAACCTTCCAGTTCCCTTGAAGATTTTAAGAAGATTTTCATTGGATAAATTATTCAGAGAAACTAGAGGATGTAATTTGATGCATAAAATCAAGCGAAGAGTACTTCTCAAATAACGCCCATTAATAAGAATGAAATGTAGATATCAAAGAAATAAAGTATAGCTAAGTGAAACTGACATAGACTATAAAAATTATTTCGGATTTCTATAATTTAAATAAAGTGGGATATAATCACTAAGAAGAATGAAACAGTATCCAAGATAAAGTTAAGTGATTTTAAAAACAATGAAATTTAAAAAAAGAAATAAAAACAATGAAATGACAGAAGGTCTGTATACTTTAGGAAAGTTCATTACCATTTAAATGGGTATATATAATATGCAAAACTAAAAGAGAAGATACCAAACTTAACCAATCCCTTTTTTTTTTTTTTTTTAAGATTTTATTTGAGAGAGGGAGAGAGAGAAAGTACGCATGAGCAGGGGGCAGGAGCAGCAGGAGAGGGAGAAAAAGATTCCCTGCTGAGCAGGGAGCCCAACTTTTGGGCTCAGTCCCACACCCTGAAGTCATGACCTGAGCTGGAAGCAGACACTTAACCAACTGAGCCACCCAGGCGGCCCCAAGCTTAACCAATCTTTTGAGAATGGATTATTATTTACTAAAACTTTCACATTCTACATTTTTAGTTCTATAATAGCTGTAATGATTTTACGACCATACTGTGTCATTTGTTCTCATTTTTAAGGGTGGCTTAGATCAAATAGAGTAGAAAACAAAACAAAACAAAAAAATCAGTGAATGTCACATTTCAGTTGGATTGTAGCTGCTCGACTCTGTTTTTAAGATTGCGGGTCCTAAACTCAGGCAGTCTGGTTTTGAATATCAGGCTGTTTCTTCCTACCTGTATAAACTTAAGTAATTTTTCTCTCCAGGTCTGTTTACTCACCTCTAAAATGGGGTAATAATAATAATAATACCTCCCTCACAGAGTTGTTGTGAGCAATAAGGTACCCAAAGGAACCTCTTAGAGTGGTACCTAATAACATGCTAACCTTGCAACAAAAATTCATTCTCAATATTTTGAATGGTGAGGACAGTGGTGATAGTGATGATGGCTAAACAGATTTTTCTTTAAGATTTTAAACTGTTAAACTGTAGAAATGTTATTACTATCCCCTTGGATCTTCAACTACCAGATCCCTTTCACCTTATTCGATATTTTTCTCCAAAATAATAACCAAAATCTTAAACTGTCTTTAACCTTGGCAGGTTGTGAAGACTTTATTAGCTTTGTATTTGAATTTGGAAAGAGTTTATGTTCTATGCACCTGACTGAAGATGAAATTGCGTTATTTTCTGCATTCGTACTAATGTCAGCAGGTAAGATAACCAAAGAACAATGCAATGCTTTAAAAAGTGTTCAGGTAAAGATTTCTTAGAAGGTACATAAGTTGTAATGGCCCTAGAACATTCTAGAACCTACCAAGAGAGGTTGCCACCCTTATTAAATCTAATTTCAAGTTTTACCAAACAGCAAAACGCCCCCCCCCCACACACATATACATTACCTGTTTAAGACTTCATGCCATTCTGACAAAATCTTAAGAATGAGAATTGAGTAAAACCCAGTCCATAGTTATCCTGATATCACGAGAAATGCTCTGGTAGAGTAGGGTTGCCCTTCTTAACACAAATCTCCAAGACAACATGGTTTTTAAGACATCCTACTTTTTCTTAAGATTTATCTGGATGTCATCCACAAGTTTATCTGAATTTAAGCTATGTTTTCAACCAGTACTGCCTCCTGGGTATATTCTGTTTTGCAAATTTACTGTCTTCTGTTTGGAATTCTTACACATAAAGACTAAATTAACAACCCTTAAATCATTTGGAATGCTTTTGACAATCTTAGTTGCCTTGGATTCTAAGATAATTTTCATATTTGCCAGAAGGGCTAGCAGGATTGCTATGAGTATTTCATCCAGAAATGTAATTATTAGAAAGATTTGAGCGCCCATGGTGGTTTCATTTGCCCTTATATATGGCCGTAGATTTAAATATCTATCCTTTTGGAAGGAGAGGACTTTCTCCTCCTTTAAGTATCAGTAAAAATGGAAAGATTTACCACTCTATTGTAGATCAGTTTTCCACTGCTTTAGGAGTAAATTTTGAACATGGAGTAAAACTGGCCTATTGTTCTCTAATTCTCCACTGTGGCATAATAACCTGTGTCTAAGAGTCCGGAGTAATTGGGGTATCCCAATACCACATAAGAGAAACACTAAGAAGTATCATTTTTCATGTTTAGATCGCTCATGGCTGCAGGAAAAGGTAAAAATTGAAAAACTGCAACAGAAAATTCAGCTAGCTCTTCAACACGTCCTGCAGAAGAATCACCGAGAAGATGGAATACTAACAAAGGTAAGAGGGAAAGGTATTGCGGTTGGCATAGCCTGAACTATACCTTGCCACAGGTCTTGCTGCCAGCCAACCTTACAAGTCATCTTACCAGCCCCCAGAAGT
Source organism: Mellivora capensis (assembly GCA_004024625.1). Taxonomy (NCBI): domain Eukaryota; kingdom Metazoa; phylum Chordata; class Mammalia; order Carnivora; family Mustelidae; genus Mellivora; species Mellivora capensis. The sequence goes on from PISX010009043.1 coordinate 45,820, forward strand.
ACCTGTAAGCAATAGGCTACTGAAAAGAAAGAAATATCTCCATCTCAAAAAACTTGGTTGGGCCAAAATTCAGCTTAAGTTCTTTTTTTTCTTTTTTAAGATTTTATGTATTTATTTGACAGACAGAGATCACAAGTAGGCAGAGAGGCAGGCACAGAGAGAGGAGGAAGCAGGCTCCCCGCTGAGCAGAGAGCCTGATGCGGGGCTCGATCTCAGGACCCTGGAATCATGACCTGAGCCGAAGGCAGAGGCTTTAACCCACTGAGCCACCCAGGTGCCCCTCAGCTTAAGTTCTACTTACAATCATTGGTTGTGAAGTGTCCTGCAATAATAGGGCAATGGTAGAAAAAAAAAATTTTTAAGCATTAATACATTCTGGAAATCCTCCTCCTATTCCATCTAAGTTGTGCATAAAGCTGAGTTAATGTTCTACATTGATATAAATTAGAGAAAGAATCTTTGAATTTAGAAAGGAGGAAGTTATAAAGGACTAAAACAAGCAGGATAATCACATATTCTAATATTAGTTCTATTTCCATTCCATTCATTAGTAATCAACAGAAAGTGACTTTTGTATTTTCTTCATCTATTTCCCATTACTACCCTGTATTCAAAGCATAAGGCTTCATTTTTGCTAATTATTACTTTTTGCAATAAAAATATAATTAGGATGTCAATTTAAAATATGCTAATATTCTTCAGTGCTTATGCTAGTAGTATGTATTCGGTCTTCGAAAAATCAGCCGTATTCTTTCTAAAACTATTTTAGTTGTTCAAGAAGATTGATTTGAGAGGTTTGGGTTTCTTTTCCTGCTTCCTTTTCTTTTCTTCTGATAGCTAGGTAAGTCAGAGAGAGGAAGTTGAGGGTTAGGTGCTGTTTTGTTTTTATTTTGCACCCGTTCAATGAGAGATGGAGGCAGGAATGGAAAATAGAAGAACTCTCCAGACCCTTACCTTCTTCTCCATCTTGCCCCAGTGCAAGGATACAATTAGGTTCTTTCATTATAGAGAGCACCTAACACATGGACAAGGTCTGTCACATATGTTTCTTAGGATTATTCTGGTTGAAATAATACATAGTTTGTACAGTGTTTTGGACTTTAAAAAGCATTGTTTCAAGTTGTTATTGTCTTCAACTGCTAAATGGTTGATGCTGAGACTTCCCTCCAGGCCTTCTGACTATTCTTTCTTCTGAGCCTTTTACTCAGACCTAGAATTGGTTTGTCCAAGCAAAGGTCTTTCCAGGAAGAAACTTGTTGTCATTGGAGTTGGCTAGTACAGGTTCTGCATAAAATATGTAGGGGCCGCCATCATCTCCATTTGCAGGGACCTCACCGCCCATGATTGCCTCCTTGTTCTCTTCTCTGTCACCAGACGTCGTCTTTCTCCACAGCGGTGGAGGACAGGGTTGGGGATGGGAGAGCAGAAAGTATGTTTGGAATAGGAGAAGGAGGTGAGAGGCTTGGGTTCTTATCTCAACTCTGCCACTTTTGCTCATGAACATCTTTTCAGGTTATTGTATTATTTGTCTTCAAAATTGTATTTTATGTATACCTGGTATTCTATGACATGCCTAAAATTTGTCTTTACCAATCTTCCTTCTTGGAAGATCATATAAGCCGCTTCGAGTGTGTTTCACCTTTGTAAACAATGTTGTAAAGATCATCCAGATTCCCTGATTTTTGATGCTCATGTCTGTTCTTTCCTCACAACGTGTCCTTTCTTCCATTTACAGTTAATATGCAAGGTGTCTACATTAAGAGCCTTATGTGGACGACATACAGAAAAGCTAATGGCATTTAAAGCAATATACCCAGACATTGTACGACTTCATTTTCCTCCATTATACAAGGAGTTGTTCACTTCAGAATTTGAGCCAGCAATGCAAATTGATGGGTAAATGTATCACCTAAGCACTTCTAGAATGTCTGAAGTACAAACCATGAAAAACAACAACAAAAAAATTAACCGAGACACTTTATATGGCCCTGCACAGACCTGGAGCGCCAACACACTGCACATCATTTGGTGATCGGGGTCAGGCAAAGGAGGGGAAACAATGAAAACAAATAAAAGTTGAACTTGTTTTTCTCATGCATATGATTTCCATTATGCCTACAGATATGGACCCTTTTTCTGTCTCAACTTCTTGATCATTGACCTCTGTTTACAACTGAAGGAGGGTACTAAAGTTGGAGGATTTCCTTTTCTTGTAGCTCACTGCCCACAGACTTTCTGCAGAGTCACCAATCTGTCCTAACAACAGAGAGTCCGGCAATAATCGGTGCCCGGTGTGCATAGCGGAGGTGGCAGCATGACTTTGCACAACCTGCTCTTTGTTTCATGAAGGAAGTTTTTATTTTTCTCACCGATTATTGCCAGTCAGCAGGATGGCATGAAAAGGGTCCATAGCACTAGCAACAATAGCATTATAATATATTACAGGGTAAATGGGCATGAAGACTATATATAGCTAAAAGAGATATTGTTTATATATTGTTTTAATTAATATAAAATGTAGTTACTGGTGTAGCTTTTCCTGTTGAATTGATAAGGCACTTTCATTTTGCACCTTTTTCTTTAAATGAAATGCTAGCGTGTTCACTGTCGTGTCGCATGTGCACCAGAAACACAAGTTTAACTGAGAAGGCTTGGAAGGTACGTCAGGAGGTATTTATGCTGCTGTTTACAAATTACTTTGAAAAGACTGGCTGGTCATATCTAGAAATCATAATGCAGATTATTGGTTTGTTTTTGTTTTGTTTTGTTTTTTTACACTTCATTTGGTATTAGAAACGGAACTCTCCTTAAATTATACTTTGCTTTTTGGTAAGCTCAAGGATAGATGTGTTTATGCTTCATACAAAGTTGAATGGTCGATTGGTGCTATGGACTTATACCATCATGCACGTTATTTTTAAAAAGCTTTTTAAGTGCCACCTCATGGAGGCAGGGGAGGGAGGGGAGGCTCGTTTCATACAATTCAGTAGTTATACGGACTCAGTCTCAACTTGGAATTCTTATGCTTTGAGGATAAATCAGTAACCCAAATATTTATTGGAATTCAGCTTTTATTATAAGAAGGACCCAAAGATCATATCTGGAGTAAACACACACTCCCCATGTTAGGACATGAAACATTGACTTTGTGAATGCTTATGTTCTTGGTCTAATCTAGGAACCCTAAGAGTATATCTCAGAGTGACCTAGCTCTAGACTAGCTGCCTCTAGATGCTATAATTCTAGAATATAGCTCTCCATATTTCACAGACAGTGGACAGAAGGGTGAGGGAGTTATGCAACACTGAACCGGTTTCTCTTATTTAAATATTAAATATTTTAAGCATTCAAAATGAAGTTGATGCTGGCTGCAAACATTTACTCTTGTATTTATCTTCACTAGAAAACTGTGGACTGTAATTTATTTTATTAAATATTTAGAAGAATGTTTGGCTTTTGTGTTCAGGTGAAAAATATTGAATGTTTTTGTTTAATTTCATTTTTTTTAAATTTTAATAATTTCCAGCGGGGGAAGGGAAAATACAGTCTGATATACAAGTGCGCATATTTTAAAAATAAGTGCCCTTTGGAAATGTCAGCATTTAGAAGATGATTTTAGTCAGTCGGGTGGGATTCAAACTTCGGGTCTAATACGAAGGACCATGATTATACGGAAAAGGGAATATCCCATAGCATAATGGTGGGAATTTCCAGGCAGCCCTTTATAGCTGAGAAAATGTCTCTACCCCCAGGTTCCTCCTGAATCTTCCCTAGGAACTGTGGCTCCTAATGTCACGTGGATCACAGCAGGGGCGTCCCAGAGCCATTTACTCTGGGTTTAACCCCAACTGATTTTCTTGAGGGATTTGGAAAAGAGGAAGGAATTATTCACAGAGAAGTATGTATGAAGCCTAAATAACATCTTAATTTTTTGTTCAAAAATATAGTAAGGGTTTAACCATAAATAGAAGACGAGAGTAATATTTACTTAAATTTCTTACAAGTATATTAAACTTTATGTGAGTGTTTATATAGAGAGGTAAACTAAACATATAGTATTTATATTTGGGCAAGAAGGGTGAAATCAAATTTTTAATTTAAATAAGCATAGTTCCTTTGAAGATCAATAGTATTTATACTCTGAAAAGAGTACCAAGCTTAGTTCAATTATTTATTTGTCCATTTATTTTTCCTGTTGTTTCTCCTGGGGGGAGTAATGTGTTGGGTTTTGAGGGGGGGATTGTTTTTTGTTTTTTGTCATTCTGAGTCACTAAATTTGGGGATGGTTTTACTAAAGTGTATTAACTTCTTTTTAACCAAAGCTTTCTGAATATGACCAGCCTCAGGTGCTAGCGCATTAAAGAGCAACTAAACCTAATTCCAGTGTCCGTTTGTGAAGTGATAAGAGCTAACTGAACTTCTCTAAGGGTGAGAGAGAGCATAATGTTGAGCTTAAAAGAAATTCCTTTTCCCAGAAAGGACTTTGCACGTACCAAATGCAAAAAAAGATGCTTAATCACAGTAGTCATCACACCATGGTGACATTGTTTTTAGAATAAACCAACATACATTGACATGATGCTGCTACCAGGTCTTTCTGAAAGAAAAGCAAGGTGAGGAAGAGCAAAATACATTGACAGTGTAGCGACAGAGCAGGAGAGGCGTGCTCGGTGAACAGAGGGAACAACTATGATTTGGATCAAAGTTGGGATATGAAGTTAAACAATAAATTCAGTTTAAAAAAATGAAGTATAGAAAAGGATGTGAAAAACTTTGCATTTTTATTTTCTTCTTACAGAAACACCTGTGTGAGGACACAAACTACTTGGTGATACAGAACAGTGATTGTTAAGAGTTCTTATAATTAAAGTTTCCTAAACTTAAATATCCAATAGTCTTTTAAAGATTGGAATCACATCATTGTTATCCCAGCTCCTGTGATGCCTTTAATACAGTTTTTTCATAGAGGATACATAAGGCTTTTTGTACAAAGCCTGAATACCTTTGGTTACAATGGTGTCAGATGGTTGCATTATATTCTGAAGAACCTGGCCTTGGTCACAATGAAAACAAAAGTGCAGATGAAAGTGCTTTTTTGGACAGTTTGCAAATTGTGTTAAGGCTATGGATTTTTTTTAAGTGTTCAGCATCCTAATTTGCGTTAAAGCTATGGATTTTTTAAAAAGTCTTCAGCATCCTAATTCACCCTTCCTAACTTAAAGAAAATATAACTTAAGACACTGCTTCTAAGTTTGGTTGTTCTTTATAGTGTGGATACCCAGATCTCTGTGAGCGTAGGGGGGTGGGCTGAGGGCCAGGTGAGAAGGGAGAGAGAGAGAGAGTGTGTGTGTGGTTTTCGTGTGTATGATGTGTGTGTGTGTCGGACTGCTTCTAGGCTACTAAGTGTCAATGGAAAAGAAAATGTATTCAAAATACTTAAATCAAAACTAGAAGATGGGGAAAAAAAAAAGATTTATTCTATACAAAGCCTTGTCTGGACCACTTTAGAGAGACTTCTATTTTTTTAACCCTTCTATAAATATTTGATGGCACTTGAAATATTCCTGCAATAAAATGTGATTTGTGTAAAGAAAAAAAAAAAGATTTTGTAATGTGAAACAAAGAAAGAAAGTAATGTAATTTTCTAAAAAAAAAATACAAACAAACAAACTTTGTATTATTTTCTTGATGGAATTTGTCTATCTGTCTTTGGAAAACTTTTTATTTCATTGAATGTGCCATAGTAGAAATATGTGTTTTTAGTTTTAGACTAAGGAATAGCTGTTTGTGTTCCGACATTCCAAAATGCAAAACAACCTAGTAGAATCTTTACTGAAAAGGTTTAAGTAGGATGTAAGCTTCTCTCATTGTTGCTTTTTTGCACATGTTCTTCATTCCTCTCTAGTGCAATATGTACATAGAGCACTTGCGGGTGTACCTTGATCCCTCAGGGAAAAAATACATATTTGTACAGTTTTGGTTTTTTGGTTTTTGTTTTTGGTTTTTTGGGTTTTGGGTTTTTTTTTTTGTTTTGTTTTGTTTTTCCTTTTGTTTTTGGCTAAGGAATGTCGATTGAATCACTTGTTATTGTTGAGGGGCAGCCAGATAATAATCCTAAAGCCACTGTTTTCAAACATTGATTGTTTAAATCATGTGTCCTTCCAGTGCTATTAAGATAATAATAATAAAAAGCTATTTTCTGACAGTTTTTTGTGCTGATTGGTGAAAAAAAAAAGGGTAAATAAGCACCTTATGATTGACTTACTGTGAATGACAATCCATCTTGATATCAACAATAGAAGCCCTATCACTTTGGAGTTGGGGTTAAGAGTCAGAAACAATGTGCTCAGGGATCTTCTAAAACTCTTCAAACAGGGTGGCCAGTACTACTGGGACAAATTGTGTTTTTATTATTAATAATAGTGATAATGATACTATCCCTCAAGGCACAAGTGAACTGTGTAGAACTGCATGTGTGTGTGTGTATGTAAACTCTTCACTATCGTCTCATTTTGTTGAGTTCAAAACGTATGTGTTCTTCAGTCTTGTGTGGTTTAAAACGTTGAATAACTTCCAAAGCAGTATAAAGTTATGCCAGTATGTTCACAAGATAGATTAATTAATAGGCAGTATACCAACAGAGAACATCACTTCAAATGCAGTCCTACATACTCCATTTACCTTCCTCAGAATTCATAGCATTACATATTAGAAACTTCCCAATTCTACATGGTATGCAAAAAATTGTTTAAACCAGTTATGAGAGCCCTGCCTATCAGTGCAGTGAAAGAGGTAAAACTTTGAACACATTTTTTCAAATGCCAGCAAATAGCTTATTTTCATTGCACTCTCCTCTAGAAGCAAACCAAAACATCCCTTTATGTAACATAGTCCTTTTACTTCTACACTTAGAGTTTTCATCTCTTGAATCAATACAAGAGCTAACGTTTAAAGAAAAAAAAAACCCACCTATGTAACAACACTGCCACAAGCCAGCTTTTAGGGTTACTTTGGACATTTTTGCAATATAGCTCCATTCTCATGTTTCCATGTATTTTCATGAGGTCAGTGAACCTCAGTATGATTGTTGGCTTTGATTCTTCCATACCTGGAATACACATTGAGAAGAAGCTTTTACTATTTTCTTAGTACCGTAGCAGAATATAATTTGAGAAAACCTTTCATGTCGTTTAGATGAAAAAGAAACTTTGACCTTGTTTTTGATAATAAAGACTATGGAAAATGGCAGAAATTTCTCTTTCTCTCTCCACTTCTATATATACATGTATACATATATATACATATATATGCATATGTATACATACACACACACAGGTTATTGACATTTTCACATACTGTAACATGTGATTGCCATGTCTTAACTTATAAAGATTCCTACAACAGAACCCTATTAACAGAAATAAAATTGCAACAGAAAAATCTTGATCTATTGCTAATAATCTATGATACAAATCTTCGTTCTACCCCTGAATACTAGTATTACTAAAGAGTAATTCCACCAGACTTGATTAAAGAGGCCTTCCTCCTATTTATTCTTAAGATATGAGAAGGCTGATGACAATGTCTTTACAAAGCAAATGGTATCACTTCTGGGTCAGTTGCTTATTTGTTGTAAGTAAGATTAGTTTTGTCAGGCTCTCAGAATAATTTTTTTAAAGTAATCCAAAAGCCTGGCTTTATACCGAGGAAATATCATAGATGGTTCTCCATGTTTAACCAGACCCTCAGATCTTAGAGCAATAAATACATTCATTCAGTCATTTAGTTATTTATAAATGAATGACAGAATATTCCATCCAAATAAACACGATTTTTTTCAGCAATGCAATATAACATGGGGTCTTGTGTTAAGAAAATGCATATGACTATTTTAAGCAGATGCCTATAGAATCTGTGTTTGCTGTTTACATTTAGTGTGTCTGCCACATTTTCTTTTACTCTTTTCCTTCTAAGAACTGAAGAAAGACAGCTTGCTATTAGCTCTGACACACTGCACACACCATTATGTTGTTCTCTAAGAGCAACTAAATTCTCTCCAGTGTCCCGTGTGTTTCCTTTCTCACTCATTATTACTTTAATGTGGATGAAAACTATTTCTGGGAACTTGGTTATTATTGAACAGATTGCATATGTAAATGCAGATAATTCTTGAGCAATATAGTGAATATGATTTCACACACAAAAAAATCTGTATGTACTGTACACATCTTCCTGAATCCAAAATTCTCTTATCCACAGTGGTTTGAAATCTCATATAAAACAGTGGTAAATTTTTAAACATTAGGACATTAGCTGGCTGCTTCTTTAAATGTACCTGTATTGTCTGCCTGCTCCTTTTGTGGAGATGTGTTTTTGTATTGGATGTTTGGGCCAATGGGAGGCTTCAAGCTACAACATATTTTCCCAGTTTAAATATATTTAACATATGACAAACCCCAGACAAGGCTTTTAATATGTATAAAGAACTGCAGTGTTAGGTGGTTTATTTGCAAACCGTTTTCAATGTTGTCCATTTTTATGGCACCTTTAACAATATTCTTGTTTCCAAAGTACAAAAAAAAAAATAGGTTAAATAATCTAGCCATAACTGAATGTCAAGCAATAAAACAAATGACTTTTGTGCATAGACTTAAAAAATACAAATTTTAGACATCTGCATGTAAATGCAATCTCTTGTTTACTGCTTTCTTCAACTTGAGCAATTGATTCCTTATTTACTATTAACTTAAGAACTTGTAATGGCCTGTAAACATTTTCTCTCTTACTCTTCTTTCAAATTTACCTTTGTCCCTGCTTTTAAGTCATAATATTTAATGTTGTTCTGCACATCTCTATACAGTTAACTTTTTGGCTTTCATTCTGTATAGATAAGAAAATGTTATATTATAAACAGCCTACTCAGTGCAAATATTTATCTGTTTATCAAATCCACAATATGCTGTATAATACTGGTTTTACTATATAATCTATTTTAGACATAGCTGTTTAGAACTAGAGTGTGCTATTTTTGTGTTTTTCTGATGTGTGGTGCTAGATAAGTTACTTTTGTGAACAAAAAAAATCCCTTTTATTCCTAGACAATACCACCTTTGGGTCTTGTTAATTTCACTGAGTATAACTATATATTTGTATATATATACATATATATATATATATATCTACCTGTTCCCAACTGGCAGCTGTATCAGAGTGCTGGATTTGGGACATGCTTTTCTCTTTAAATACATAATATCATTATATAAATTATTCTAGAGTGTATTTAATTAGGATGAAATTACTTCCTTAGTATGGATATTTGACATCTATAGGGTGAATTTGCTTTTAAATATGGATATATGAAAACTTCTTAGCATTTACTTTATGTTTGCTACTTGGGTTTATACCATATCTTCTGAGCTGAAAACTAATTTGCCAGGCCTTCAAGATCCTAAAGAAACACTCTAGTTTAATGGAGTTATATTTTTTTTCTTACTAAGGAATTATATTATTGGCATCTGACAGAGTTGTTTACTTATCTCCTATTATAGATAATAGGCATTATATAAAATATCCTTGGTGGCTTGATGGCAGAATAAACCTTTCCCCTCCTACCTGAGCCATGAGAAGCATGGAGACATCCACTATCATGGCAGAGCATGGGCCATAAAGAAATTTGACAAGGGACATTCTGTTTCAATATGACCTCAACCAGTTCCATGAACTGAGGGAAAGACCTTCATTTTAAAAGTCATTTAATAATGAGCTTAGTTAAATTCTTTCACCTGTTCTCCCAAGACCTATTGGCATTGTTAAAAATCAAAGTATATCAAATATCTAACTAAGGATGTAGTTAACCTTATTAAATATTGATTAGAATTGTTCTGTAATATTACTGAATTTGTAAGATCTTTAGCAAAGATTTTTGAGCAATTTATAAATATAGAGCAAATGTTTCTGTTTACTGCACTTTTTGTAATTGAAGGTGATAAATTCTCAAGCCATGGTTACTGGCTTCCGTGCACTGCATATTTACCCACAATTCTAGACATTTTCCATTTTTATGGAAGAGTTGCTGTTACCTTAATTATAAATGCAATCATGTGGTTAATGAGAGCGAATGCTAATAGTTAACCTTTTAAAGTGAATTGGCTACAGTTTAGGGAGAAATCTCTTTTACTACAAATCATGTCATTCCTTATTGCTTCACTTAGAGATTGAAACCTGTTTTTCTGCTTGTTTTTTAAGCACCATGTAGTATCCTAAACCTCCTGAGAGTAGAGATTGTATCTCTTTGTGTCTACACAATGGCCAGCATATGTAAGCATTTGATAATTGTTAAATGACAACTGTGCCCAAATTAAAATTTTTTCCTGGGATTTTTTTTTTTTTTTTTGGTAAATTTATAAAGTATGTCAAGCCTTATGGTTAACACTTTCTTCTAAACCAATATTAAAGCCACGTTTAAAAAGACCACATGAAATGCAGATTCTAATTGTGTGTAGGTCTTGAAGATTAAGCACACAAATTTCACAAAACTCTGTGAGTAACATACTCAGCCTTCTGTAAATATACATGCAAGTTTGGAAACAGTAATACTGTACCTATAAATATATGCTGTCTGTTTTGTGTACAGTATGTAAAAACTCCTTTTCTGCCACACTAAAAATGCAAGCCATTTATGGGAATCCTAAAAATAGTATTGTACTAAAACTTTGCTAATGATCTTTATTGGAGGATCATCCAACGTTTCACTTACATTGGGTTTTCTTTTCAATTCACTCTTACAGTAGTCTGCTTCTTTCCAGCTGTTATTTTATTGAGTCCTCAATTTAAAAAAAAATATTTTGATTCATTTTGTAAATACAAGCTGTAAAAAAAAGAGAGATTTAATGTTGTCTTTTAAATACTCCGATTTTCATTCTAATATGAATGTTGTTATATTGTACTTAGAAACTGTACCTTTAATATTACATTACCTTTATTAAAAGTGCATTGAACACATCAATTTTAGATGTGCTTTATGTACTGTTATCCTATAATAAAACTTCAGCTTCTAATGGAACACTTGCTTTGTTTTTATTCTTTTTTATTGGTTATTGAGTTGCCTTGTACATAGTATTATAGTTCACATTTTGTCTCCAGAAAATGGGCTAGTAGAACCTTGCTACTCAAAGTGTGCACCTACGATCTTCACCTTATTAGAAACGCAAAATTCTGGGCATCTTCCTAGACCTACTAAATCAAAATCTGCATTTTTACAAGATCCCCAAGTGATTGGTTTGCATACTAAAGTTTGAGAAGTACTGGTCTGTAGTACAGTACTTTTTAAAAAAATAATTCATTCTGGGGCACCCGGGTGGCTCAGTTTTTAAGCGACTGTCTTCTGCTCAGGTCATGATCCCAGGATCCTGGGATCGAGCCCCGCATCGGGCTCTCTGCTCAGTGGGAAGCCAGCTTCTCTCTCTCCCACTCCCCCTGCTTGTGTTCCCTCTCTTGCTGTCTCTCCTTCTCTGTCAAATAAAATCTTCAAAAAAAAATAAAATAAAAAATAATTCATTTCCATTTGCTAAAGGAGAAATGTATAGAAGGATCATGCTACCCTTTGGATCAGAGAAGTCAATGAAAGAAGTTTTAACTTGTGAGATAATATCTATTGATTGGTTGTAGCTGCCAGAAATGCAGAATTGAGGATTCTCGGGCTGCTTGCTGTCTCAAAGAAGGATGCCATGACTGGTTAGTGGTGTCTGCCCTGATGTATAGGAGGGGAGAAATCCTGAATGCACACCATACTTTGTCATGTTTGCTTTGGAAATTATTAAAATGGGATGTCAGAAATGATGCCAAAGACTTTAAAAAATCTGACTTTACCTGAGCTGTCTTTGCCCTACCCCAGCACAACCACCTCTTGAGTAGATTATATAGGAGTAAACTAATAAATTTAAAATCAGCTAAGTATCACACTATTTTAATGATGCAAAACACCTCATCATAAATTATTTTGAAAGTAATGTCAAGGACATCCAAATTATAAAATATCCTGATGTCAGAATAAAAGCAACTGAGTTGGCATTTTCCTCCACAGGCATACTACAATACCTAAGTGTCTCTTGCACTCAAGAAAATAAATATTTGAACTGATCCCCAAAGTTGCTTCATGTGACAGTCCCTACTCCTGCTTTTATTTCCAACTGCCTCAGAGAAGAGGAAGAATGAGATTATGCATGTGAAATATTTGTAGACTGTCAAGTTCTATATAATTGTAAATGTTCACCACCCTCTAGTATCTCAGGAAATTGGGAATTAATGGAAATAATGGAGTTCGAGTTATGAAATCTGTCACCTCCTGGCCTTTGGCCAAACCCATGCCTAAGCTCCTTCTGATAAAAACAATGATTTACACTCATCTCTCCATCATGGATTAACTTGCCCAGCTTCAAGAGGGATACTGTAACTGAACAGAAGAGGGATTTCTTACCATTCTGTACCTAACGATCTCATGGGAGAACTGGAAAGAAAAACAAATGTCAGGTTAATAACCTCTTGGAGAAAAGCAAAAGCAATAATCATAGTAAGACCTGACCACAGTGTGTCTTGGTTTGGCACTGTTACTACTAAGCTTTGTCTCAGGAGGCAAGATCAGTCTAGACCCCCCAAATTAGACTTCCACTTTTAACATGCCCCTGGGTCAAATGGACCCAGAGCTGGCCTTGGCTTCTCATGACAGGTCTCTGAAAAGACAACATGCTGTGGAAGGTAACTGCTGATGTGCTGAGATGCAGCTGGGCACGTTCACTTCCCCTTTTGAACAAGAAAGTGGAGATGCGGCCCAGCACTGTTCAAAGCCATGGTCTAAAAGAGACTGTTTAATAACATATAAGTTCCCAGAGATGAGAAGAAAAAAACTTTCTTACCTAAGGGATTTCAGGAACATGGGAGGAAGCAGGAAATTTTTGTCAAGAGAACACTCTTGGATTCCAGAAGAATCACACTGATGGCTCCTCAACTTTTCTTAAGGCAAGCCTAGACTCTCAATATTGACAGAGGCCTCTGCTAAATTAACATGCACTCTAATTAATTTCACTGTACCACTAGTTGTGAGCTGGAGAAAAGTCCTTTTTAAATTTTCTAATGTCATTTATCTCTGATGTTGGAAAGAGATAAAAGAGTCTTAATATATTGACTTTGCCTCTGGATTTTTTTTTACTCCTTAGGAAGGGGACTATTATCTCCAGTAAAATATAGTCATGTCTTAGCAATCCATTTGTTGTTTATCCACTCAATGGGCTCCTCAAACAACATTATTAATTCCAGGATGATTTCCTCTTTGTGGGGGAGCAGTTGCTTCAACTGTTCATTGTTCTGTGCTTAAAGAACAAAAACTAATTTTAAGAAGAGCCTCACCCAAAATTATAGTAGTAACCTAACAAATCTCACATCTACCTTTTCTACCATTCTTTCTTTATCCCTCCAATAAAATACACACTGATTTCTAAAGACAAAGCTAAGTAATGGCTTGCTTATCTTACTTGAAATGATCTCTTTGGTCATCAGCGTGTCTCTGTGGGAGAATTAGAGGTTCCCTATAAAAGATCAGCATTCAGATGAACAGTTAGTTCTGGGTTGTTTGTTTTTAGTACAGGGACCATGTAATACAGTACACTATGAAATATACTTCACAAAATATCATCTTCTGAGTAGAAAACTTTGAACATGTTAGCCATTCTCCTCTGAAACCGGATAGCCTGGGCCAGAGCACTGTGTTGGTTTTCAGGAGTAATGATAATTCCCTCCCCACTTGAAATACATTTATTGCTGAAAAGCCAGGTTTGAACAAATTACTGTTGGCAATAGTATTTCCCCCAATAGCTCTCAATCAATTCCTAGATCAAAACCTCTTGCCTAGAGAACTATTTCTGAATTCTCATTCTGAGAGGACCTTATGGATGATTCTAAGTTCATGAAGCAATTCCCTGAGTGAGGTAGTTGCCACACAATCAACTCTTCAAGACTTACTTCATCGCAAATCAAGCAGAGGGAGTTCACTAGGTAAACGGTAGGAAAATGACTTGATGCTAATAAAAAATAGATGATCATGCATATTTCTCTGTCTTGACTCAGTCCACAAGAACAAATACATTTGGAAGCAACTGTAATAACTTCAGTTAGCTAGGTGGTTGCCATTTTAAGAGTTCTTTTTTGAAATTTGTTTCAATGAAACATTTTATAAACTCAAGTACCTACTGTTATAAATTCTTTTAAAATGAGATTGATTTCTCACTCAACTTCTGAGTTTGTTTTTCAGTTTAGGAAGAACAGAAAACCAACTCTTCTGCCTAAAAATCCACAGAATAAAATATGGTCACTTTGGAAAATAGTTTGGTAGGGTCTTAAAGAGTTAAATATAAATTAACACACAGTCCAACAATTCCACTCCTTGGTGTCTGCCCAAGAGAAATGAAAATACAAAGCCCACACAGAGACTGGTAAACAGATGCTCATAACAACATTACTCATAACAGCCAAAAAGTGGAAACCATCTAATGTCTGTCAACCATTGCATGGATAAACAAAATGGGGCATATCCATAAATGCACTATAATTCAGCAACAAAACTACTAACACCTACTGCAACATGGATGATCTTAAAAAATATTCTGCCAAGAGAAAGAATCCGTATTGCTTAATTTTACTTATATGAAATGTCCAGAAAAGGCAAATATATAGAGATGGAAAACAGATTTGTGTTTGCCTGGGGCTGGAAGGTAGGAAGAGAGATTAACTGCAAAAAGACACAAAGGCCTTTTCAGAGTAATGGAATGTTTTAAAACTTGGCAGCGTTGACTGATGGTTGCAGAACTCCACACATTTACTAAAAATTAATGAATGATACAAATAAAATGGGTGAATTTTATTATTACACCTCAATAAACCTGTTTTAAAAGTATGCACTCACAGGGCGCCTGGGTGGCTCAGACATTGGGTATCTGCCTTTGGCTCAGGTCAAGATCCCAGGGTCCTGGCAAGGAGCCCGGCATTGGGCTCCTGCTCAGCGGAAAGCCTGCTTCTTCCTCTCCCACTCCCCTTGCTTGTGTTCCCTCTCTCGCTGTGTCTCTGTCAAATAAATAAATAAAATCTTTTTAAAAAAGTATGCACTCACAGACACACACACATACACACTGGTTTCTCTATCACCCAGAGTAAAATCCAATGTCCAAATTCTCTAATATGGCATGAAGTCTCTATCCCCTTCTCCCTTTCCAGTCCAATGGCTTTCATTCCCCCCCCGCCCACACAACAGTGCAGTAGCTTTCCCCCTTCCCCAAAACATGCAGTGCTGTTTCACATTTCTGCACTTTTTCCCTATTGAAAACCCACAACCCCTTCTCTACACAGAGAACTCCAACTCACCTTTCAAGACGCAATGTAAATTAAACTTCTCTGAACTGGTACCTAAGCTGTCTCATCAAAATAAGTTCCTTCCTCGTTGTGTTCCAAGAGAATCGATATATTTATATGTGTGTATGTGTGCATGTGTGTATGTGTACCATTTCTTATTTGTATTGTAATCATCTATTTACAATGCCAACTCCACTGTGGGTTTTTGTGTTTTTGGAAGGCAAAAAAAAAAGCTATATGCTGACTATTTTACGTTGAACATCTACTCTTTGCAATCTACTTTTTACATGTTACTTCTAATCCTCACAACAACTCTGTAGGTGAGATATTACTGTCTCCTTTACCCAATTAGGAAACGAAGGCTCAAAGAGGAGACACATAGTATAGTGCAGGATCACACTGGCAGTGAGCAGGAAAACTGAGATAAAACCGGTATCAGCTAGACTCCGAAAATCTATGTTGTTTTCACTAAACTGCTTCTGGCTCACAAGTAGAGCATAAAGAAGAAAGGATACATGTATTTAACATATTATAATGGCAAGAGTTATAAGACCTGATTTTTAGTATTCATTCTATCACTGATCATTTAATATTGGAAAAGTCATTTGACAACCTGGACCTCAGTTTCTTTTTCAGGAAAATAAGCTGGACTAGGTAATCTCCAAAGTTCCTTCTGGTTCTAAAAATTCTGATTCTGTGTGCTATCTTGCAACCACCAGAAATCAAATACACCAAATCAGAGCATGCTCTTTGATGATAATCTGTAATCTCAACACAGCCCATGTGTGGTGATGTTACCATAACACACTACTATGGGCTGATACCAGCAGCTTAAGTGCTTGGACAATTCTTGAGCTGTTTCTTAAGCAGCTGTTAAAGAGTAGGACAGGACTCTCAATTCTCTCTGACTGCATGCTTTATGGGATAGTACCCAGCACGTGGAATTCTACACTGCCTTGATGTCCATCTCTGTTGTAGCACGGGCTGTCAGCATCACTCACCTGATACAGGCTGACACGGTACAGTGCAAGCCATTGTTCCATCTGATTTGCAAGTATTCACAAGCATTGTCTCCTAACCTGCCTCTTCCCTACAACTCATTCAATACATTGCCAGATAAATTTTCCTGAAATGTAGAAACTCCCACTGTGTCATTCCTCTGCTGCTAAGCAACCTCCACTCCACAGTCCAGCATTTTATTTCTTGTAAAATAAAGTCAGAATCCTGAGTCTGGCTTATATGTTCTTCTGTGGCTTAATCCCAATCTATTTTTCAAACCCTTTTCCTCTACTACTCTTTATAGTCCTTGCATTCCTGGCAAAATATATTACCTAAGGGTCACTGTATTTAAGGCAGATTTTTAATAGAAGTATAATTTCTGTGTAAACATTATTTAAACATATCATAAATCATTGTAAAATTTAAAACATGCTTTCCTGCTAGCATACAAACTGGACTTGTTCATGCAATAGGTTTACGCAGTTTCTTGTGCTGGTCTCTTTCTAGAACGTCCTTTCCCATAATCTACCTATTTCAAATTCTTTAAATGAGCTGCCATATCAAGTTCCCAATGTGGTAACTGACATGTAAGTATTCATTATATATCTTCAGCTATCCAAAGCTGCTTTCTGTCCCTCTCCTTAGTAATTTCTCTCCCTCTCTGAACTCATACAATCTCTCTTAAGGAGCTTACTACTTTCTATGTTGCTTTATATTTTTTAATATGAAAGAACCCCAATGATCAAAAGCTCTTGGAAACACGGGTATTGGGCCTTAGTCCTAGGTGTACCCAGCACCAAACACAAATCTTAAAGTGCTCAATAAATATTTCCTTAGTGAACGAAAATAAAATTAGTGGGAAGCCACCAGGGTGGTTGCTGGTAGAAACTGACATCTGGAAATAGAGTGGGGATGGAGTGGAGGTGCTATTATATGCCAAGTACCCTAAGGAGGTGCTAATAGCTCCATTTTACAGATGAGGAAACAGGGATAGGGAAACTAATACATTTGCCTAAGGTCACAACCAAGTCTGTTTAGGTCTTCCCAGTACTGTACTTGTCGCCTGTCCCTCTTCTAACTTATCATCCCCTGAAGGTCAAGGACTTTTCTAGGACAACGCACAGCCCCTAGCCCCTTCCGCGGGGCGAGCCCCAGCAAACCCAACCTCACAGTTTCCAGCCGAAGCACCGGGAATACGGCAGTGAAGAGAACACGGACCCCGCCCGCCGCATCGCTGATGACGTCATCACGCAGGTCCGAGGCGGCGCGGCCACGTCCTTTAAATAAGGCCTTCCGAGGGCGCGCGCGACAGTGTGAGGAGTGGGGTGGAGCGTGTGGAGTGGGGGCCGTGGCCCGGGCCAGAGCCGCCGCGGACCACGAGGTGGGCGGAAAGGATGCCTTGCAGCCGAGACGCGGAAGGGAGGGCGCTGCCTTGCAGGCAGGCACGCTCGTGAGGGCGGGAGGAGGGAACATGGCGGCCCCCTCGGCCAGGCCAGGACCCTCCGCTCCAGGTTTTGGCGCGGCCCCCTTTCCCAAGCTTTGCTCGCCCCTTTACTTGTCTTACTGGAACCTTGTTTCTCCTTCCGTCCCCTCTCCCTCAGCCATTCCTTTTGTCTTCCTTAACTCCCCTCCCCAACCCCAGAGGGGGTTGTAATGTGAGAGGTGGATTATTTGGGGGCAGGTCAGGCCCGTCAGAAGAGACCGACTCCTAAATTTGACTGCTAGGTTCTCACATACTACTTTATCGGTACGTTTGGGGTAACAGGAGAAGCACAGAACGTAGAGTGGTCAAGTCAGATATGCCATCCAGGTGATTCCTTTGTATGATTCTGTGAAATGTCATTTAAGTCACTTGGACCTCAGTCTCCTCAAAAGTGAGGTTCTTTTTGAAAGATTCTTGATTTCCGGGGAAATTTTTGTCCAGCATCGCTTGCCAGAATCTTGTCCCACAACTGTGTATGGTTGGGAAAACGGAAGCAAGATTTATTTGGGCAGTAAGGGAATAGAGGGGAGCTGAGTTGAGACCTAAGCCTCATGCCCTTAAGTGATCTAGTATGTAAACAATGAGAACACCATTCAGTTTTGACTCTTCATTTCCACAGTGAGTGTTCTGAAAGTTACGTTACTGGAGTAAGTTAAATGGAAAAGGACTCCTACATCAGCCTTACGGTTCCGCTGCAAAGAACCTGGGGGGTATTCATCAGTGTGCTGTATTCTGTTTTAGGTCTCCCTGTCAGTTGAGGGTAGGTGTTAGAGGTTCTTACACACTTAAGGTAGCAGCCCCTGGCCCAGCCAGTCACCTGCTTTTGATCTTGACCTTTTGTTTTTCCTCAGTTGAGTGTAGATTCTGGAGAAATTCTGCCTCCGCTGGAGTCTCCACTGCCAGGCAGCAGAATTGTGAGATAGAGTGAAGCAGAAACCTAGGAATATGAGCTCCATGATGGCCATGGGTGAACCAAGGCTGAACTGGTGAGTTACATCTGTTTGAAATCTAAAGAGGAGTGAAGTGGGACTGGTGGCTGGATTAGGAAAGGAGGGTTTCTGGCCTGGAGAGATTTGGAGGAAACAAAAAGAAGATACTAGTGGCTCAGACTATATCCTGGTCTTACTTGCACGTACTGAGTACTTTTGTGTCATAGCTGATTGCACTTCCCTCCTAAAATGATAAAAGTTCATCACTCACATTGCTACTAGATATAACTCCATCATGTTGTTATTATTTTTCATTGGTCTCTTAGTGAAGGAGAGAGGCTGGGACTCTCTTGCGTTCCAAGAACCTTGCCCATTTCTGTACACCTAATAGAAAGACCCTCTTTAAGAAGAGACAAGCTTCATTTTATTATATGAGAACCTATATCAAGTGATGATATAAATGCATAGACTGTGTTTTAGAAGTGTATGAGAACTTCGCAAATAGAAGACTTGCTAAGTGTGGTTCTGTAGGGCTCTAGTACATGTGCTGTTCTAAATCAATTTAACACAGATTTACTGAGCATCCACTGTTCGCCAGCCAAAGAGGAATACTAAAGTTACAAGAAATTACAAAGATGACTTATATAGTACCTGATTGAATCAGTAAGATTCAATCAGTATGAGCTCAATAAGTTTTTTGTTTGTTTGTTTGTTTGTTTGTTTTTGCAAACAGTGCTCCCTTCCCCCCAAGGAGCTCACTGTCCTTGAGCCCATGAGTTTGTTTTTGTATGATATGCAAAAACCTTTTAACTGGGGTGCCTGGGTAGCTCAGTGGGTTAAAGCCTCTGCCTTTGGCTCTGGGTCATGATGCCAGGGTCCTGGGATGGAGCCCCGCATCTGGCTCTCTGCTCAGCGGGCAGCCTGCTTCCTCCTTTTTCCCTCTCTACCTGCCTCTCTGCCTACTTGTGATCTCTGTCAAACAAATAAATAAAATCTTAAAAAAAAACCAAACCAAAAACCTTATAACTTAATGAGCTTTCACAGAAACAGTACCATAACACGTAATAAGAAATTACACTTGCATAGCAAACAAGACATTCTAATTTTTATCATTTATACTTTAACCATAGTTGTGGGGTTTTTGTTTGTTTGTTTTTTGATAAACACCTTTAAAAACAATCAGTGTGGGGTAAATAATGCTAAAATTTCCTGTATGGGAATGGGCCAGCCAGAAGTTACCATTTAATAGATTGTTCTGTTTTAAATTTTAGCAGTTGTATACATTTAAGCTCCTTACCATAATGAATGTGTTCAGATGCTGCACAGATGCGCTTAAAGGCCATTGACATTATGAAACCAAATGTAGTTTACAGCCTTTGCACAGTATTGTAGCCCTTGGAACTACGTTTTTCCACAGAATCTTAATAATCTTTGTCCTTTCTAAGGTTATGGTTCTCATTGTTTTTAATTCCTTCAACCAGCATTTACTGGTTCTTTACTATATGTAATATGTTATATCTAATTATGATGTTATAGAAAATCATATAAGACTTTAGAAGTAGTTTTAGCTGAGGCACACCATTTATCACATTTGCCAAGTTAATGAGAATAGGTAGGGTAGTTAGTCTTTGTAGCTGCTGTCTTGTGACCTGGCACAATAATGCATGAAACAAAATTAAGTTGAGAAGTATTTTCTTTCAGCAGCCAAACATCTTAAATGTTATGCCACAGAGCCTGAGGTGAGCCCTGCCCCGACAGACTCTTACTCTACCTCAGTCTGTTCTATCTTTAACTCTTAAGTATCTCTGATGTTTAATTGGGTATTTTTTTTAAAGATTTTATTTATTTATTTGACAGAGATCACAAGTAGGCGGAGACGCAGGCAGAGAGAGAGGGGGAATCAGGCTCCCCGATGAGCAGAGAGCCTGATGGGGGGCTCAATCCCAGGACCCTGAGATCATGACCTGAGCGGAAGGCAGAGGCTTAACCCTCTGAGTCACCCAGGCGCCCCTTTAATTGGGTATTAATGGAAAAAGCAAGGCTGATTATTTGAACAGGAGAGTTTCAGATTGAGCCTAGGCTAAAAGCTATCCAAGTAAAACATCTAAACTCAAACATCTGATACATAAAATTTAAATTATTAAGAGGTGATTTTCTAGGAAAGGGGCTGTAGGGGGCATGTAGTTGTAAACTACAATTGTACCATTATGCTGCTTAGTCTAGCATGAGATTTTGAATTTTCAAATATAAGTAAATTACTTTGTTTCACAGGGATGTTTCCCCCAAAAATGGCCTTAAGACATTTTTCTCTCGAGAAAATTATAAAGACCATTCCATGGCTCCAAGTTTAAAAGAACTATGTGTTTTATCTAACAGGTAATATATTTATTTATTTTGTTATTTATTTTCATATTTGACTGTTATTTTTCTGGCTATTGAAGTTTCATATCTGTATCCACTATTAAACATTCAAATTCTAAAAATGTAAAAATTTTAAAAATGGAAGAATCCAGTACCCAAGGATGACTAGTCTTTGGTATATGTGTATTATATATATAGATATATATTAACAAATCTTTTTGGACCTTTCTCCACACAGATATAAAAACAAAAATGAGATCATACCATAAATAATGTAAAATACTATAAAACTGTTTTGCAGTTTGCTTTTTTCATTTAAAATAATATTTCATGTATCTTTCCAGGCCTCTATATATAGCTTAATCTTAATTGTTACATAATACTTCATTATATAGATATACTTTTAACTTATTTAGCTAGTCTGATATTGCAAAATGTGTTCCTCTCTTTTGTAATTATAAATAATGCATTGATGAAATTTTGTAATAATTTTTATAAGATAATTTCATAGAAATTGAGTTCAATCAGATGGCATAAACATTTTATACTTTAATAGATAACGGCTAAATTTCCAGAGATTTTTTTACCTCTCTGATATGAGCATGCCTATTGAATGATAATTTTCCCTTCTTACTGCTTGCCTGCCTGTACAGCTCTTTCCTTTGTGATTGGCTATTTCTATTCTGTTGTGGATGAGGCTTGAAACCAATTGGGTTTATTAGAATGGACTGTAAATATGCCAAGTGAGGAATGGGAAGCTTCTCTAGAGGAGCTCAACATTTACTTTCATCCTTTCCATTTTGCAATTGAGGAAGCATATTTCTAGCCTCTGTTTAGAATGGGTCCCCAACTGTTCCTGCCTTCTCAGTACCCTTTCTGTCAATTAGCATCCCTTCCTACTGCTATATTTTCATTCTTTCTTGATCAGTGTTTAAAGGTGCACAAATTTTTCTTGTCTCAATCCCTGGACTCCATGTTACTTTCTTACCTCTTCTGTTATTTGTACTTAGATTTCTTGAAAAACTTGTATGTGTTTGCCAGGAGGAAATGAGGGACAAAAAACTACGACATGCAAAAAATGTTTAACAAAATGGCAATAATAGTAAGTCCCTCCCTGTCACTAATTACTTTAAATGAATTAAACTCTCTAGTCAAAAGACAGGGAGAATGGATTAATAAAACAGGATAAAACACTTGGTTGCACATCATACTATGTTTGGTTTGCTTTCACTGAACATCCCCCTCTAATCTGGCCTCCACCCTTACTAGTCTACTAAAACTTCCCCTCTCAAGATCATTAGTGGCCTCTCGACTATGAAGATATCTCACTCTCCTAGTTTTATGGTGTTGGTGGTATTTCTCAGTCTCTTTTGCCATATTGGCTCATTATACTCTGGAGCTTTTAAGAAATACTGATTTGGCATGGAGCACTGGGTGTTAGATGTAAACAATGAACCATGACAAGAATGGAAAGCTAAATGATGTACTAAAACTAATGATGTTTGTACAAAATATTTGTTCAAAAACTAATGATGTACTATATGGTGACTAACATAACATTAAAAAAATTTTTTAATAAAAAAAAAAGAAATACTGGTTTTATACTCGCAACCCATACTTTTGCATCTGAACCTTTAAGGATGTCTGTGGAATCAATTCATAGACCCCACTGATACTCATTTATAAGTTGTTTCCATTCCTTTCTTATTAAAACACTGAGCATCCTTTTTATAAATATGCTGGTATAAGTAGGATAAATTCCTATAAGAGAAAATATGTATGTATTTTTTGTTTTGATAGATGCTACCAGAATGCCATTGAAAACATTTTTTAGAAAGGGCTTTTTTGATTCATCAGATGAATAAGTAAGTTCACATAAAAGCAAGTAGATGTTGTAAAAGGAGGCGATTTTAAGAGCAACATTCTTGCCTAAGTGCATAAT
This sequence comes from Mellivora capensis, assembly GCA_004024625.1. Classification (NCBI taxonomy): domain Eukaryota; kingdom Metazoa; phylum Chordata; class Mammalia; order Carnivora; family Mustelidae; genus Mellivora; species Mellivora capensis. The sequence goes on from PISX010009043.1 coordinate 68,930, forward strand.
TATAATGTCTTTGCTAATATCACTTATAGAAAGTTGAGTAGATCCCACATAAATGCATCCAAGGATTTTTAAAAATATATTTGTTATTCAACTTGTACCATTTCTTGAGGATAACTTAATGTCTTTTTTTAATTTCTTAAAACTTATTATCAAAGAATTGCCTTGGTTTATTTGAATCAAAGAGTATCTACCAATTCTAGTATCCTGGAAGATGAGGGTAAAAATGTGTATCTTCACCTTTCTTTGAAAGTAAAATGAACATGTATCTTAAAAAAACAGAAAACAAAAACTTCTCACCACTCTATGTTCTTTTATCTCAGCCTTTATCTTTTCAGACTAAAAATTTTTTATTAATCTTCATCCTGTACTGCTTAATTATTTTAATTGTTCTCAAATTTAGCTCTAGTCAGCATGTTATAGGTGTGGGTTATAGTCTGAATTATATAAGGGAGATGACATCTTGCTGGCAATTGCATACAGCTTCTAAAATATTTTCTTCTTAGAATATGCTTTGTTTTTCTTTATATTTCTGTATAGCACAAAATAATTAGTATAATTTACCTTTTAGCATAGAAAAAGTAAAGACCTAAGGCACTGACTTCATATGTTTCTAATCTTTTTTCCTCAGATTGGATTTTATTAAGTTTTGTTACAGTAAGGAGTGGATTTTCAGATTATTAATTTACAGACATTTTATTAGTGGAAAAATTAGGAAAAATGTAAAATTTTTATTAGCCCTAATTTTGTGTTTTTTTTTGTGTTCTCTAACATATTTGGGAAAATACTTCTAATTAATCTGCTTTCTACAGTAGGAGGTTTTTATTCAACCCTTCTCCCTCTACTGGAAGGTAAACATTTACCTTTTTTTAAATTAAAGTTTTGGTTGTAGACACTTATAACTGAGTTTTGAGCCAACAATGGGGAAAGTGGCTTCAAATAAAAATTATGAAATTTTAACATGTTTAATACAGAAAAATATAAATCAAATTCAGGAGGTATAGGTAGACTTTAGATGGGGGCTAGAAGCACCATTTCCAAATGCTACTTAAAGAAGCAACCCAAACCAGTAGACTTGAAGCATAGGAGACTAAAAGTTTGAGTTCTGCCTTTTTTTTTTTTTAAGAAACTTTAAGCAAAAAAAGAGAATAGGTGGTTGACAAAATGAAGGGGGAAAACTTCAAACCATCAACTAAAATAAAATATAATGCTGTAAATGTGGATAGAGAAACCCTGTCAGATGCTTTTGGCTTGCACCCTGATGAAGATTTTGACAGCACTGCACTCGGAAATGATCTTGATGTGCTGCCATTTCATTCTTTGCTGAATGTAGCCAATTTAAACTGCTAGAATTTCTTGACATTCCTACTCTGGCATATCTGAGTCAGCATCTTGTTGCTGCAGCAGCTTAATTAAATTTGCCAGTTTGTGCCACAAGGACAGACATGTTCTCATATTCAGAGAGACAGCTGTGAAGCAGTATTGTTGAGTTGCGGACACAATACTGTTAGGTTTGAATAGCTCTCAAGACATTTTTCTAGTGAGAAATCAATTTGCTGTAATACATTTCTCCCAAGATCAGCAGTTAATATTCATTTTGTTAACCTAAAATATGCTTATTTTTATACAGTTATTGAGAAACTTTAGTAGCTAAGTATGTCTTCTTTCACCTGTATTATTTTCAGAGCCAATCTAAGTTCCTTATTTTAATTTCCAAAATTCTTTTCCCGGTCACTAACCAGCTCTCTTGATTAGTTTTCCATCTTTAGTTTAGCTCTTAAAGGGTGGAGCTGGATATTTTGCTTTATTTTAGGGCCTTAAGTTTTATTTTTCTAAAAATCTTCGTACTTTTACCATAATTATTCTAGTATTATAAAGCTGATTTGAAACAAATTATCAGTGGTTTTGGATTGGGCTCACCCTTTGTCCAGACACAGATCTAGATTAATAATTCTCAGCCTTAATAGTAATATCAGACCAACACCCTCCCACTTTTCGTAACAAATATTTATGAGAAATAAGATACCTCCTTTGCTAGCCTGAATTAAAATTCATAGGTAATAATAGCCACAGACATTATTTAAAATAATGTCTTAAAAATACATTATATGTTTATAAAAAATAAAAAAATATATTTTTTAAAAATTAAAAAGAAATAATGTCTTAGATATATAAATGTGAAATCAAAGGAAATAATTTATATTATATATTTTAATATATAAATGCATAGATACTGTTGCACTAGAAGGTATAATGAAGTAGGCAGATGCACCAGCTAAAATGAACAAGGTTGGATTTTTTTTTTAAGATTTTATTTATTTGAGAGTGAATGAGAGCAAGAGAGAGGGGATGAGCAGGGGCAGTGGCAGAGGGAAAGGGAGAAGCAGACTCCGCACTAAGCAGGGAGCCAGATGCAGGGCTTGATCATGGGACTCTGGGAACATGACCTGAGCTGAAGGCAAACAGTTAACCAACTCAGCCACCAAGCACCCCAACAAGGTTGGATTTAAGAGAGGTTAATATAAATGATGCCATAGAAGAATAATAAAAATAAAAG
>PISX010009044.1:0-78125 GCA_004024625.1 Mellivora capensis
GTCCCTAGCCTTTGGTACTGTCTCTTGTTCTCTTTTTTGTGGTGAGTTTTTCCGCCTTGTCATTTTTTCCAGATAAGATTATATGAAGGAGCAAATAAAATACTAAAAGGGTGGCAAAGACCCTAGGAAAATGCCCTTTAAAGAAAAAATTGAATTAACTGCAAGACTAAAGAATCATGGGGAGAAAGCCATGAATTCCCCGCTTTGCTTTCTCCTCCTCTGGAGTTCTGCTGCTCTCCTTGTTAACTGAACTTGGTCTTGGCTGGATTTCCGTAGATCTTCTGGGGGTGGGGCCTGTTGTAGTGATTCTCAAGTGTCTTTGCCCGAGGCAGAGCTGCACCGCCCTTACCAGGGGCTGGGCTAAGTAATCCGCTCGGTTTTGCTTTCGGGAGCTTTTGTTCCCTGAGCGCTTTCCGTAGAGTCCGGAGGACCTGAATGAAGATGGCGGCCGCCCAGTCTCCGCCCGGAGGAGCTGAGATTCGGGGCTCCACTCCTCAGAGAAAAGCTCCGGCTACTCCCATCTCCCTCGCCCCTGGCCGTGCTCCAAGCTCACCCAGCCCGCGACCGGTCCAAGGTAACCCCGAGCTGAGAGCTCACTCCTCACTTCTGTCTCTGTAGCCGGCTTCCCCGCTGCGCTCTGCGACACTCAGGCACCCCGATCCTTCTGTGACCCTGCGCGACCTGGGGCCACGCTGACCCCGTGTGGGCTTCACCCCGGTTTAGCCTCTGGAGCGATGTCCCTCCGTGGAGCAGACTTTTAAAAGTCCCGATTTAGTGCTCCGTGGCTCCGCCGCTTGCCGGGAGCTGGCCCCTCCCACGCGGTGTATCCTCCCGTCGCTTTTGATTCACTTCTCCGCCAGTCCTACCTTCCAGAACGTGGCTGATTTTCTGTTTACAGAATTGCTGTTCTTCCTCTCTTCGATCTCCTGTTGGATTTGTAGGTGTTAGCAATGGTTTGATAAGCTATCTAGCTGATTTCCTGTTACCTGATGTCGTCTCAGCTGCTACTGCTCCGCCATCTTGACCGAGGCCACCCCAGGACGCAGCTTACACCTGTCCTCCCGAAAGCCTTCTCTAAACCATAGAAACTCTTAACTATAGAGAGCAAACCAAAGGTTGCTGGGCGGGAAGTGGGAGGGGTATGGGGTAACTGGGTGATGGGCATTAAGGAGGGCATTTGATTTAATGAACACTGGGCATTATTGCAGCTGATGAATCACTGAATTCTACCCCTGAAACTAAAAATATACTTTATGTTAACTAAATTGAACTTAAATAAAGACTTTAAAAAAAGGGACTTGAAGGGTTAAACCAAGTAGGAGTGAACTGATCATGTCACCTAAATTACATATGACTTTGAACTGCAAGAGGAACTCAGCATACCAAAGACAGATGCTCAGACCAGTGAGTAGAAAAACAGATCCTCAGAGAGATTAAAGTTAAGTCCAGAGGTGATAGTGTTTTGAGCAGATATGTACGGAAATGGAAGTACCCAGTGTTTATGACCAGCGTTTGTTTAGATAGGTTAAGTCTCGTGCTGTATTAATTGTTAAAAATCTTGAATAGTTACTTAAAACTTATTTATTCCTTGGGAAAGAATCCTGAAGAGTGCTTATTATCAAACTAAGAGAGTGAGGGGGAGGGAAGCAAGACTGAGGTGAAATGGGGTTTAGAACTAACAGATTAGAATCAGAGCAACCAGAATTTTTATTTATTTATTTATTTGACAGACAGAGATCACAAGTAGGTGAAGAGGCAGGCAGAGAGAGAGAGAGAGAGAGAGAGAGGAGGAAGCAGGCTCCCTGCTGAGCAGAGAGCCCGATGTGGGAGCTCTATCCCAGGACCCTGAGACCATGACCTGAGCCTGAGGCAGAGGCTTAACCCACTGAGCCACCCAGGCGCCCTGAGAAACCAGAATTGATAAAATTAAGCTCGAAGCAAATGAGAGACAGGAACCTTATACTCTGAATATCACATATTATTTGAAACTTGTCTGAGGTTTTGGGGAGGAGATGAAATACGTGGGTTGGCTTAAAGTATAGGTGGGAAAAAACAAATAATATAGCCACATTTAATTGATACTTGACTGTAAGTGTTTTCATGTTTTTGGATTTTGGAGAATTATTTCTTAGGTCATTTTTAACCACTTAAAATATTTCAAAAGGATCATATTAACTTCAAATGAAAACAGTTCTGTAATTTGCTTTGATACTTTGGGAAATGTTGAATTATAAATGCAGAAGTTTCTTTTATTTTGGGCAGTGATTGGATGAACTTCTGTAAATTGTATAAACTTCCTGATCTTTTTCTGAATTCCTGGAATACTTTTAGCTCACACCAGTATCTTTCCTTTTGAACTTATACATTTCTAATATTTTGACACCCCCCAGGTAAGATAAATGGATTTTTGCAGGGTACCATAATGATGATAGGTTCAGACTTCAACCATCTTGAAAGGTTCTGGACACCTGTCTTGCCAACTAATGCTAGTTTTTAAAACACAGTTAATAGCAAGAAAAATTTAAGTTGAAATATCTGGAGCAATTCCAGTTGTTCAGTTGACTTGGCTGAATGACTGTCTCCTAGAGATTGGGGCATTTATAAAAAATGAAAACAGAAGAAGAATAAAAGAAAGACAAGAACTAAAGTGAAAGAAGCAGACTTTACTACTGCAAGTTATTTATACAACATGAAAAACAGCTAGTTCTAATGCCTGATACTTAAATCATATACCTGATATCTATTAAAACTAATATAGTAATAGACTTTTAGCTGACACATCCCTTTTACCAACTTGATTCACTACAGTTAAAGAAGTTCCAAATATGTATCAAAAATATTGAGTCATGTATATAACCACTCTTAGATTTACATGGGAGATTGTCTAAACTATTCCAAGGTGGTGTACCTCTGACTGTGTTTTCTTAGTATTACTTCTGTCTCATTTACATGTCAGAGAACTGCTACTAATAACTTTTGGGAATTATGTAGAACTGATGAGAATGAGGTTCATTGGGTCAGGCCAGAGGTATAAAAACCTCACTTCTCTAGGTCACTGTGGCATTCTCTTTATCACACCTGTGTATTTATTTTGCCTTTTGCCTCTTAATAAGTTCACACCACTGTTGAATAAGTGTTTTACTTTAAATATAGATGACCTTGAACTATGAGAACCCTACAAAGGACCTCTCTTCTCCAACATCCCTGGCACAGAATGTGAACTCCTAAGACACTGAGTCTGTGCTACTGGCCCCATGTCACGTGATGCCTCAGAGCAGCCAGTAAGACACAGCTGGGCTGGCTGCTCACTATGGTTTTGGCTGGCTGCATCTGCCATTGCACTAAGAGCAAGTCCGTGTCTTTTATACTGCTCTTCACTTTCATATTTTCTTCAATTTTTAAAGTCAAATTCTTCCACTTTGTGTCTTAGAAAAGGAGATATGAATCTCAGGATGTCAGATCACCACGAAAGTGAAGAAAAATCTTACTTCAGACATAAAGGATGGAATAAAAGTGAATGAACTCACTTTAAGCTGTCTCATTTGGGTATGAGTATAATTTTTTTAGAACGGGGAGATATTTGAAGGGAGAAGAAAATGCTAAGTCAATTCAATTAATGGTGGCATGAAAATGCATTGGCCAAACGATGAGGTGGAAACCTAGGTGGTTTTGCGGATGCCTGGCCAGAAAATACATATGCTTCCAAAGTTTAAGCCTAAACCAAGCAATGAATTTTAGCATAGGTGCTTGAGTCAATAAAGGAACAGTGTGATTACTTCTAAAAGAGAAATTGTTGGCCCAACATCAGCATTAAGGAAAAATTTGAAGCAGATCTGTAGAAGTAGCTAAGATTTTTTTTTTTTCCAGAAAATTTTGCTTATATCTTTGAAAGAGAAGGCGACTATTTTATTTACATTTAAAACTGATGAAATAGGACTTTGGGAAAAATAGTACCCTGGCAAAACTACGTTCTCAAGAAAGGAAAAGAGTATTGCTCTTTACAGAGTAGATATACAGGACCTTATTTACAGGAGTTTAGCAATGACATTTCATTGAAAGGGAAGAGTGTGGGTTCAAGAAAAAAGAGTCTCCACAAAGAGATGTGATTATGGTTCACTAATGGATTCCAAGTGCCTAGAACAATGACTGACATGTAGCAGGTGCTCAGTAAATTGACTGTTAAGTAGTATTTGAACCCTCAGCTAGTCTAGTCCATATTTTTAAAAAAATCAACAGTTTTTATAGTGTTTCACGTGATTATACTGTATGTTTCTTTTGCTTTTTTTTAAAAATTTATTTATTTGTCAGAGAGAGAGAGAGAGAGAGCGAGCACAGGCAGACAGAGTGGCAGGCAGAGGCAGAGGGAGAAGCAGGCTCCCTGCTGAGCAAGGAGCCCGATGTGGGACCCGATCCCAGGATGCTGGGATCATGACCTGAGCCGCAGGCAGCCGCTTAACCAACTGAGCCACCCAGGCGTCCCTCTTTTGCTTTTTTAAAAATTTTTATTTGACAGGGAGATAAAGCACAAGTAGGCAGAGTGGCAGGCAGAGGGAGAGGGAGAAGCAGGCTCTCTGCTGGGGCTCAATCTCAGCACCCTGGGATCATGACCCGAGCTGAAGGCTGTCGCTTTACCTACTGAACCACCCAGGCACCCCATACTGTGTGTTTCTAAAATATACATTGTTTTAGTTTTGTCCAACTAATTTTATACTTATTTTTTGGTGTTTCTTGAGTTGGTATGAAGCAACTTTGCAGACACTGAACTTGGGCTCATAACATGGCATCTAGAGGAAGGAAAAAAGCATCAGCTTGTGATTGCTACAGGCTCTCCTTTATAAACCAGATAAGTGTGTCTGCGGCTCCTCACTTTATTTTTTTATTTTCCCTCTTCTTTTTCTTAGGAGATTTCCCTGTATTTCCTTTTAGGTTTCTTTCCCTGTATATCACTTGATTTGGTAGCTAAGACTTACTGAATGCCTTTACCCACCAACCATGACCAAAAAAAAAAAAACCAAAAAAAACCAAAAAACCAACAAAAAACAGTGAAAATAAAATACTCTAATGATATTTGGTATGCAGTAACAGTCTTGGAGTTGTACTAGAATATTCTAATGTGTGGAACAGTATAATATATAATAAACAGCAGTGATACTATATTCAAACAACACTGAAAGTCATTGGATGGTACTTTAGACTCTCCAGAGATAACCATTTTATCTCCTTCTCTTTTTCCCATTAAACTCCTCTGCTAGCAGTGGAATTGAAGCTACATTTTAAAAATTTCTATTAAGTGTTTGTATTTTGGTTTCATTTAGTTTTATTATTGTGACTATATATGAATCTGTTTTAAAATTGGAGAGCTATAGTAATTCAGCTACTTGCTTAAACATATTTTGTGTGATTGTCAGGAAACCTAGCCATTTATTGCATTGTTTCTATGGAATAAGTGGACTTTGGATCATATCCTGCTTGTAAATAAGGGGCTGCCGGTATATTTAATAAGAATGGAATTTGTACCAGATGTTGTATAGGAAACATTAGATGGAAAATTATAGACCATATGATTTTTGCTGTGCTGAATCTCAAAGGTAAAGAGATCTTGATTTGCTTCATAGCTCTGTTATTGTTATTCTCAGTTAATTTTAATTTTAGGCAAAAAGTTTTTTTGGAGCTTCCTTGACTCCTGGAACTCCAGAATTTTAGAAATAACAAAGCATGTAGCTCTCTCTTCTCCAGATTTATAGAGCTTTAAATTTAAAAAAAATCCTTCAAATTTGGCACATGAGTAGGTATTCATTTTATTTCAAAGCAATATAGTCTCCTTACTTGCTGAATTAAGACTGATTTCTATCTTCTTTGAAAAAGAAATTAAATAAGAAAAAATTATCATCAGAAAATCACTGATCTTAGGGGCACCTGGGTGGCTCAGTGGGTTAAGCCTCTGCCTTCGGCTCAGGTCATGGTCTCAGGGTCTCTGCTCAGCAGAGAACCTGCTTCCCCCCCTCTCTCTGTCTCTCTGTCTGCCTCTCTGCCTATTTGTGATCTCTGTCTGTCAAATAAATAAAAACTTATTAAAAAATTTTTTTAAAAAGATAAAAAAAGAAAATCACTGATCTTAGTTTGGGCGTAACAATTTAATATAAGAGAATGTATATTATGATGTATATATATATATATATATATATATATATATATATTTTAAAGATTTTATTTATTTATTTGACAGAGATCACAAGTAGGCAGAGAGGCAGGCTCCCCACTGAGCAGAGAGCCCGATGTGGGACTCGATTCCAGGACCCTGAGATCATGACCTGATCTGATCAGGGTCATGACCTGAGCCAAAGGCAGAGGCTTAACCCACTGAGCCACCCAGGTGCCCCATGATAGATATTTTTATTGAATTATCAAGTATATGTGTTAATTATATTATAATTAATATATTGCTTTACCTCAATTAGATTTCGTCCCTTAAAATTTTTCATAAGCATATTATTGCTGATGTTCACACATTTCCATGCTTTAACCTGCCCAACTTCTAGTGCCTTCTTAGTGGAGTAGGCAGTGCGTCAGTCTCATAACCTGCCCAACTTTTATAAACAAAGCAGAAGAGGATCCAGGCCAAACCCAAAGTGAAATTGATGTGTGAATATTGAAAACAAATTACCAATCACAATCAGCGTTAAGGGTTTGGATCTTAGCCCCTTTCCATTCACATTGATAATCAAGACCCTTCTATGGCATGAAAATGACATAATTATTTTGGAATTATTGCATTTCAGTGTGTTAACACAAACATTTCTGTTTTTCTGTCTCTCTGAAACATGTCAGGTTTACCTTCCCTTCTGTTGCCTTCAACCACTTTCTTGAACAAAAGCAGAGAAAATAAAAGTCCCTGGCTTTTGTGTGTTTTACGTGTTTATGTGCTGAATGGTAGTCAACCGTGTAAATGATAGCAGAAACTTCCTATTGGAAGGTCTTTCATCTCTGACAGCTCCCTGTAGCCATCACAGTTAATTTTATTATTGGCACTCAGGCATAAACCCAGTGAAACTGCAGCTTCATACCATGTTTGCCCAGAATGACTATCCTGGGAATTCACAGTTCTGTGATAAATAGCACCTTCCCCACTTTGATGACTTGGGGTGGTTTGATTTTTTACAGCACTAATAACACTGATGAACAATGGGCAGTTCACAGTTTGGGTTGTTTCTTTATTTCCCTAAAGTAGATCAAAGTGGATTTAGTGGCTTAGCAGTGATTCACACTAACAAGACCTGGAAGGATCACCTGACCAGAAGGTTATGGGAGTGAAGAATGTGATGTGGTTGTCAAAAGCTAGTGTGTTTTGGACTGTGTTACTAGAACCAGCACACCAGTCACTCTGTACTGGACTGATCGGATTGTTGGAGTCCGGGTCAGATGACAGGGCCTCTCTGTAGGAAAGGCACTGGCAAACTGAAATGTCTTCAGAGGTTGCTGAGGAATGTGGAATGAATGAAGTAACAGGAAGCTTTTCTTGAGGGAGCAAATTTATCATCCATAATGTGAAATCCCAGAGAAATGAGCAGAGAAGATACCTGCATTCTTTCAAAACCATGCTTTGCCTGGTGAGTGAATTGCTTTTTGATAGAAGCTTGGTATACTGCTTCATACACTGAGTCCTAAGTAGTGTTTAAGTGTTGATATGCCCCCATGGTGCCTTTCTTTATATGTAGGGGAAACAAATCTCACCTACCAAGTATTATCATCAAGCAACATTTGACACTTCCATAGCAAACTTCCTCAAGAGCTGGGGGAATGGAAAGACCAACATGCAGGCTTTTTTTTTTTTTTTTTTTAAATATCAACCTTTGCAAAATGAAAGGCACTTGGATTTAAGGGTGTGGAAGTCTACCCCGTGAGTGCCTTATGTCCACAAGCGCTGCTCAAACCTGAATGTTTATGGGAGGAGAGCCCACACTGACCAAGAGAAAAACCGTTGGCATTTTTCTGCCTTATAATTAACTATTTATTATATTTCTTGTAATTATTTATTATTTTTCTCTTTTCCATTGCTTTCTGTGATATATGTCAATTATGAATTTGTGAAAGAGGGAGATGGGTCAGTTTAGAATTTTTAGACAATTGTGTTTTAACATCTTTAAGTTTCTTATACCCCCACCAATTTTTTTTCCTCAATTTTATCCAGTTAAAATTTCACCTGCTGTAAAGTGACTTGGTATAAAGTACTCTTAACATAATTTCAATTATCCTTAAGAAGCATATATTTCTTGAACATATTAAGGAGTTTTTCTGAAGTATTTGAGATGTCAGAATGGCTTCATTGGACAGTATAATACTGTAATACTTGATGGTATATTTGGTACATTCTCACTAATATGTAGACCCTCATTTCTAATAAAAATTTAAGAAGAACAAGCCCAAGAAAGTGGATGGTACACTTCTAATGAATTGGTCTTTTCAGGTTACAGTTTGAACGTATCTTTCTGTAAGTATGCCTTTAGTTGGAAAATACTCAGTGTATTAATAAATTAGCTTCAGAAAGATGAGGCTGGCAAAATATTTTAGATGATTCAGAACACTTAGTGGAGCATCAAATTAACAATCTCTTGGTTTATAAAGAAAGGACAAGCAAGTACACAGTGAAATTATTTCCCCTAATAATGATACTGAATGATATGGTTTTTTTTAAAGATTTTATTTATTTATTTGACAGACAGAGATCACAAATAGGCAGAGAGACAGGCAGAGAGAGGGAGGCAGGCTCTCTGCTCAGCAGAGAGCCTGATGCGGGGCTTGATCCCAGGATCCTGGGATCATGTCCTGGGATCATGACCTGGGATCATGACCTGAGCCGAAGACAGAGGCTTTAACCCACTGAGCCACACCCATGTACCCCTGAATGATATGTTTTTTGACTAAAGTTTAATCTTTTCCTATTTGACAGTTTGGGACAAGTAGGCATGGATTTTTCATTCCTTATTAACCCAGTCCTGACAAAATGGATTGCCTTGTGCTAGAATCTATTGTACTTGAAGAAAATGCATTATAGTTGTGCTATATTGCTAGGAAGGCTTTGATAGCCAAACAGAATGCTCAGTTTTCCTCGATTTTCTGAACCAAACAAGAAAAAAATAACGATATATGCCCTAGCTAATCACCAAGCAGAAGACATGTACCATGATATCGAAAAATACATCTAACAGAAACAAATATAAAGAAGAGCAGTGGAAGCTTATGAATTGTATTAGGCAATATGCATTCATTATAAATACTCACATGTGAATAATCAAAATGAAACTTATCTTTAGAAATCCAAATATAACTTTACTGGTATTAGAATACCAAAACAAATTTCAGTTAGTGAAATTAAAAAAATTCACTCGTGTGTATATATCCATAGTGATCAATAACACGTCACTAGTTTGTCTCTGCTGTAGTTTTAGCATGCACTGAGATAATAGGTTCCCAGTGTGCCTGAGCAGTCGTCCCTTTAGGGTGATTCACATGGTGGCATTACCTTATGAAGTCCCTGTAGCTCGGGTTCAGATTGCTAGAATGGATCTCCAGAAGTTGACTAATCATTACTAACTCTGGGAGGCTTATGTTACCATATTCACAAGGAAACTGATCAGTTTACCAGGTTGCCTAGTAGTTAATTAAAATGAGAAATACAATTGTCATAGAGACCAGAGGAACTGGTATTGCCTTAGGGAAGCCACATAGGAACCAAATATACAACCAGAATCTTGCTTGGTGAGCAGTGAGTCAGAGCAAGAGGAGCTTGTTGCATGATTAAAATAGCTGATAGTGCCAACTTCTAATCACCCAATGCATCTGCTGCCATCATTAAGACTTGGCTGCCAGGGGAGTTACATAGTTTGAGTTTGATGTACTCATACCACCAACACTTTGCACTGTAACCAGCTGGTGAACTGGGCACCACTCTGCTTCCTAGGGGTGAGTTTTGCTATGATTTTATTGCAGCTCTCATGAACTGTTTTTCTAAGATAAGCTCTTAACATTTTGGAGGGTACTGCTGATAGTAACACAATGTAGTGAGAAGAACACAGATACTGGGGTCAGAGCATTGTGTGTTCTGCAACTTACTATCTCAATTTTTAACCTCCTTAAGGTCAAGTTTTCAAATTTGTAAAATGGGAATCATAATCTGTCTCATTGGAATTAAATATCATCAACAGTACCTCAGTAAACAGTAGACAACATTGTGTGGTGTTGAAGAGTATTGCCTATGGAATCAGATAGATCTACCTTTGGTCCCAGAGCTACCATTACCTTCTCCTCCACAGCTCATTTATTTCTAAGTGTGGGAATAAAAATCTTGCCCCATTGAGTAGTTTTAAAATAAAAATAAAAATAAAACATTTCTCAATGCTCCATAAGTGGTAGCTATCAATATAAGGGATAGCGCAGGGTGCTTAGGTGGCTCAGTCAGTTAAGCATCCAACTCTTGGTTTCAGATCAGGCTTGGGTCATTGATCTCATGGGGCAGGAAATCAATCCCCGAGTCTGGTTCTCTACCCAGCAGGGAGTCAGCTTGAAAATTCTCCCTCTGCACCTCTCCCCACTCTCGCTTTCAACTAAAATAAATCTTTAAAAAAGTAGGTGGTAGCACTATCAGTATTCCTTCCCTTGCTCAACATTAACATCCTGTAGTGAATATATGTTGAACCATGATAAATTACAAAATAAGTACCCCAAGTTTTTCATCCCATGAGCCAAGGGATCCTCTCTGGTTTGAAGAGTTTTCACTGTTCTTGTCTGTTATTCATATGCCAACAAGTTGAGGGTTTGCTGAGAGTGATTACCCTTGAAGGCAGGAGTCTTTCTGAAGGGATTCATTCACCTCCCCTTGTTGAGCATGGCATCCAGACTGACCCTATTTAATTAGAGTCAATGAGGAGGCTGAGGCCTTACTGCCCCTAGACCTCAGAATTGTCCCCCTCACTACAGCAGCACTTGTTCTGTGTGAGGGGAGTCTTCTGTCTTGTTTTCAGACTCTTTTATTTCTGGAGTTACTTAGAAAATGCTGATTTTTTCCTACAGCACTTTGGCTATGTCTTCCTTGAAGTAAAGAGAAAACATGTCAAAAGGAAAAATGAGAATTTATATATAGGGAAAAAGCTTTCATAGAATGGGTCATGGTGAGCGCTCCTCATAAAACCTGAGATGAGACATTAGTAGAAATTAGGATGAGATAGAACTTGTATAAGCAACACTGTGAAAGTGCCGTAATTTAAAAATATGCTGACCTATGTCTACAGTGCCTAATCATAATAAAAATGAGACTTTGTTGTGGGCAACTGTGCAAAATTAGAAAAATATTGAAAGAGCGAAGTATGTTCTAGCTTTGTCTCTCATGAGACCATAAGGTATAGTGTCGTTGTTTAGTAGACAGTGCAGAAGAGCAGCGGAAAGTAACTATCAAGTGGCCACTATGAAATTTGCCTGGGAAATAATTCCTCCAGGTGATTTCTGAGGTATTAAGTTAGATTCCAACCTAGCATTAAACAGAGTGTCTATGAATTCTTTCAGTTATTAAAAGGACTTGTGCACAAAATTCAAAAGGCTCAAACACAACATGTCCCAAAGTTAGGCTTCCCCACTCCCTGCCACAAAGTTGCTTTCTCTGTAGTTTTCCTATTTTAGTGGCATCATCAGAAACCTTGGATTTATCTAAGACTCCTTTATTTTTTTCACATCACAGATTCAATCTGCTACGAGTCTCTTTTAGTTTCTCCTTTCAGAATATACCCAGAATCCAACCACTTCTTGCTCTCCCTGTTGCTACCATCCTGGCACAAACCACCGTTCCCTCTCACTTGGGCTATTGCCTTACTTAGCCTCAGAGTCTCTCTGCTTCTGTCTTTGTCTCTTACAGTTTTTACTCCACATAGTAGCAATCCTTTAAAACCTGTCAGATCATGTCACTCTTCTACACAAAACACTGTTGATGACTTCTCATTCCAATCAAGCAAAAACCAAAGTCCTGAAAATTACCTACGAGATCCTCTATGATCTGATTGCCCATTACTTCCCTGCTTCATATCCTCTTACTTTTCTTATGTTCACTTCAGTCCAGCAACACTGAGTGCTTTTCTGTTCTACAATCTACAAATCTGACCATTCTAGATTATTGCTACCCAGAGAAAAGCATGGTGGAGGTTAGATTTATAGATATAGAATATAGAGCCAGTATTCTAAAAAATGAAAATAAAGACATACAAAACCACAAATATTAACAGTTGGTGTGAATTTATAATAAATGACAAAATTCTAGACTTCTTTATGGAAAACGGAGCTGGGCTATTTGAAAGAGGTAATTTTAGAATATTTAAAGGAAATATGTTCAAAACAAAAAATATGCTTATTGAAAAGAAACAAGATGGGATCGGGAGGGAGACAAACCATAAGTGACTCTTAATCTCACAAAACAAACTGAGGGTTGCTGGGGGCAGGGGGATCGGAAGAGAGGGGTGGGGTAATGGACATTGGGGAGGGTATGTGCTATGGTTAGTGCTGTGAAGTGTGTAAACCTGGCGATTCACAGACATGTACCTCTGGGGATAAAAATACATTATATGTTTATAAAAAATAAAAAAATTTAAAAAATATGCTTATTAAAAACATTTTGATAAATGTTTCTGTTGGAATAAAATATTGTTGGAATGAAACTATTAGCAATATTTAGGTAAATGGCTGGATTCATAAAACATCAAAAGAAAATCTATATGCACGGGATGGATATCTAACTTTGTAAATATGATACTATGTAATTATTCACTCTAGTCTCCAAATTGTCCATATTCTTTTTTTAATATACATTTTTTAAGATTTTATTTATTTATTTGACAGAGAGAAATCACAAGTAGGCAGAGAGGCAGGCTTCCCGCTGAGCAGAGAGCCAGATGCGGGGCTTGATCCCAGGAACCCGAGACCACGACCCGAGCTGAAGGCAGAGGCTTAACCCACTGAGCCACCCAGGCGCCCCAAATTGTCCATATTCTTAATGGATAGTCTGCTATGTTCACTTAGTTTTATACTTTTAATGATCTCAGGTGTTGGTTTTCTGTAGTTCAGATACAGTCGTGAATATATATAAATGCTTTCATAATTTGATGTTTTTTTCTTTTAACAAAATGAAAACAACTTTATTGTACTAGTTTGATCATAGGCACAAGCTCATTTTGTGTAACAAACAGAATACACCATTATTAGGAAGAAAGTAAAGATCACCTGAAATCCCGACACCCTGTGGAAACCACCAGGAACATTTTATTGACTTCTTTCAAATCCGTGTAGGAACTTGGCAGATCTATATACTGACACATATACACATACATGAAAATTTACACAAACATGATCATATAAAAAATACTACTTTTAAATCACATGTTTTGTTGTTGTTGTTGTTATTGTTGTTTTGGTTAGTAAATCCTCTCATCCAAATTTTCCTCACTCTACATATACAATATTAAGAGCCTAGTATATATTCTTCTTTACTCATCTCCATATTTATCTAACCATTTCATCCCAAAACACACAGCCATACACATATTTTTGCCATTGTTATACAAAAATAAAGTACTCTTTCTTTGGCTTTTGCAGTTGAATCCATGTATATTTGAAATCTCAAGTGAACCAGCCAAACCTTAATTTGTTCTTTTTTTTTTTTTTTTGAAAAATTTTATTTATTTGAGAGAGTAAGCAAGAGAGTGTGAGAGAAGAGAGGGGCAGAGGGCTGGGAGAGGGACAAGCAGACTCCATACTGAGTGCAGAGCCTGATGCGGGGCTTGATCTCACAACCCTGGACCTGGAGCTCATGATCTGAGCTGAAAATCAAGAGTCTGAGGCTTAACTGATTGAGCCACTCTTTCAAAATTCTGAGTATTTCATAGTATAAATATACTGTCATTGCATAATTATTCACCAAATCTTCTATCACTCTGCAAACTTTTTTCCTGAGCTTCTTTCCTGCTTTCCTTAAAAACTTCACAAGAAACATACATGTATATTTATGTTATGTTGCTTTTATTTTTATGAGGTAGAGTCACGGAAGTGTGACTTCTGGCTTTGGACTTATCAAGCTGAAATGTAGTGGAATGTAGAGTACTGAGAGAGAATTGCAATGTAAGTATCCTCTACCTTCCAACATTTTATTTACCTGTCATAGAGATAAAAAAAAAAGATATTTGAGTCTATGGGAGAATTCTGAAAATACATCAACATGCATCACCTTTAAGTAAAATATTGGAGAAAAGACTCTATAGGACAAATGAATCAGAACAGAGACCTCTGATAGCAAGATGAAGTAGAAACTGTGGTGAACAATGAGTTTTGCAATATGTATATAGTTAATTCTGAATGGAAAATGATAGCGTGATTGTCACAGTTAAGAGATGAATAAAGATTAAGACAAAAGAGATATACCACAAGGAAAACACTGGAACTAAAAGTCCTAAATTACTTCAGCAAAACTTGAGAGAGGAGGAGGGTGGGAAAATTATGATTATTAATGTTTTTACATATGATGCAAATATTTTTTCCCACTCTGCCATTTGCTTTCTAACTTACTTCATAGAAATTTTGTTCTGGTTGTCCAGTAGTTTTTAACATTTAAACGCTCAAACTTATAATTGTTGTATTTATTGATTCTAATAATAGTCTTTCTTTAAGAAGTTCTTTCCTACCCAATGGTTATTATTATTTCCTAAAATTACTCTGTTTTTGATTCTTGTAGGTTACAGACTGATGGGTACAGAGGGGTGGTGGGTGGAAGGCTGGGGGAATAGATGAGGGGGATTAACAAGTGCACTTGTCATGATGAGCACAGGGTGGTGTATGGAAGTGTTGAATTGCTATATTACTCACCTGAAACTAACACAACACTGTATGTTAACTAACTGGAATTAAAAGAAAAACTTAAAAGAAAATTTCTCTGGGGGTGCCTGGATGGTTCAGTTGGTTAAGCAACTGCCTTTGGCTCAGGTCATGATCCTGGAGTCCTGGGATCAAGTCCCACATTGGGCTCCCTGCTCGGCAGGGAGTCTGCTTCTCCCTCTGTCCTCTCCCCTCTCATGCTCTCTCTCTCTGTCTCATTCTCTCTCAAATAAATAAAATCTTAAAAAAAAATTCTCTGGTACCTTTGAGCACTTCTTATTTAAACAACCACCACTTTAACGCAATTGGAAATTTAGTTGTATGTTTCTATTCATTTTTTTCATAGAGAGGAAAACATGTATGTGCATAAACAAATAGAGGAAATTATAAAAAAAAATGAAGATGATCCTAAGAATTCTCAAGTGTCCAAGTGTCAGATTATATAAAGGTTTTTATTTGGCTCAAAAAAAAAACCCATTGTTTTTTGAATTTTACTTCAAATATATGAAGAACAACTGATTAAGTTTAAGATTTCAAAGAATAGAGCAAAGCTGACTCACCAATTTGGCTGTTACTAACACTAACTGATAGTACCAAGAATGGAAAACCACAAGAGCAAAAATAATGCAGGGCTTCAGCCAGGTAATCAAGGTCTCTAGTGATAAGTAGTACTGATAGGATGGAGCTGGGATAGGGTGTGATAAAAATGAACTTTACCCTTATGATCTCCTCCCCCCAAAACATAGAACTTCTAATTGTAAAAAAAAAAAAAAAAAAGGAATCAGACAGATCCCACTGGAAGTGCACTCTGGAAAATATCTGACTAGTACTTCTTCAAAAATATCTGACTAGTACTTTGATGACCCTGATGTCAGGGTCATCAAAACAAGAAAACTCAGAGAAGTTGTCACAGCCAAGAGGAACCTAACGAGACTTGATAACTAAATGTAATGTGGTAGTCTGAATGGGATCTTGGAAAAGAAAAAGGACAGTAGGTCAAAGCAGAAACAAAACAATCCCCAAAATAAACAAACACCAAAAAAACCCTACTAAAATCTGGATAAAGTATGAATTTTCTTAACGATAATATATTGATATTGGTTCATTAATTTTAATGTATTGGTGTAAAATAATGCAATATGGTGTGAGGCAGGGAAAACTGAATGCCCTTTCTGCACCTAGAAACTTTATTGCAGATTTAAAGCTGTTCTTAAAAGAAAAGTTTACTTAAAAATGTTGTAGGGTTAGCTTGTGGAATTGGCCCATGTTATAATAAATCATGAAAAGGAAACTTTGACTCCTTTTTAACATCCTTAGTTACCTGTGGGGAGGGTGGGCATGTGGTTAAGTGGGCAAGAATGTAGCAGCATCTGTTTATGGCGCTTACAAGCCAAGTAAGTTCTGCTTTCAGTGGAAGTAAGAAGGAGAAATAATTATGCTACTTTGATGAATAAAGTAAGTGAATGGTCTTGAAATCAGGGTGGAGTTCCTTTTTACCCACCTGCCTCTAACAAATAGAAAGTACTAAAACAAGAGGGTGGCTGGGTTATGGACATTGGGGTGGGCTACGTATGTGCTACGATGAGGGCTGTGAAATGTGCAAGTGTGATGATTCACAGATCTGTACCCTTGGGGCAAATAATACATTATATGTTAATAAAAATAAATAAGAAATAAAGTACTAAAACAAAGCAGGAGAATTTTTAGGAAGTAATATGGGGCAGGGAAGATCTTAAAAAAGACCCAATTTTAGAAGCTGTTTTTTTCCCCCACTTTGATGCATTCTCAGATTGATGACACAGATTGCTCAAGGAACATGATAGATTTGGTAAGTTTATGCAGGCATTTAAATGATTTTCAGTGATAGGGCATTTCAAATGTGAGTATTAGATACTACTACATAATCGTTTCCTGGTGTATATTTCAAACCCAGTGCTCTGGAGACTGTGTACCAGGGTGTGAGCTGCCAGATGGATGTGAGCGATGTGAGCACTTTTTTCAGGAAAACTAGAATTCAGTTATTAATTAGACAATCGAAGGAGGATTACAGCTCTTATCTTGTGACTTAACCACAAACAGATTACCCATTTTATACAAGTTTTCTTATAAAATGAGAATTGGGAGAAGTAAAGTGAAAGCCTTCAGACAATATGAAGATGCTACATCATACCTTCGAGTTAATGCATTTCTAAGTTTCTTATTGAGATCGACTTTATCCCAGTGGTGTGCAGTGCAGCTGACCTACAATCCTACTGAGAAATAATTGTGTTCTTCACTACTTTCAGCAAACACATCCACCGCAATGAAAACACTGGAAATGATACTTGCATTTTGCTTCCATTTTCTGGGATTTCTTAATATATAAGAGGAATGTGGTCACATAGACCAAGGAAGATGAATGCTAATATGTATTGTTCTTGGCAGCACAAAATGCCATTTATTTATTTTTGATAATTCTATAGTCCCTTGTCGCTCTCTTTGGAGAGTTCAAGTTTATTTTCCTATTGAAGTTAATTACTCTTGAGTAAAGCACTTTAAAATTCTTTTGGTTTGGTCAGGTCCTTTCTTGTTCAGCATTATTTTAGAATAAGCACATTTCTTTTTAAAAATGTGCAAACTTAGGGGCGCCTGGGTGGCTCAGTGGGTTAAAGCCTCTGCCTTTAATCCAGGTCATGGGATCTAGCCCTGCATTGCGCTCTCTGCTCAGCGGGAAGCCTGCTTCCTCCTCTCTCTGCCTCTCTGCCTACTTGTGATCTCTGTCTGTCAAATAAATAAATAAAATCTTTAAAAATAAATAAATAAATAAAAATGTGCAAACTTACAACTGATCCTTGCCTGTATTTCTTTTGAAGTTCATTATCCTCCATTTGTATTTTTCAGAACTTGGAAAATATAATGACATACATGTTTCTGAATTTCACAGAACGTCTCATAAAACTAGTTATGACACATTTGCTTTTATAATTATGATGCCTTACTCTGCTTTTCCCAAGGGATAATTAATTTTAACATTTAAAGTAAAATTTTGGCATTTAATTCTAATTGTATGTGGGAATAAACTCATGTCCTCTTTTGTGCACAGATACATAAATGCATGCCATGTTCACATTTCATTATAGAACTAATGGCTTTCCTTCACTCAGGATACTTCATTGTCTTTATATCCAGCATCTACAGTAACATTTTATGGTTAATTTTGTGTAGCAGCAGCTCAATTCTTGTTTATACACTGTAAAACTTAGTAGCCATTGGGATGTTTATCATCCATGAAGCTCATTTCACATCTCATCTATTATATGAATAAAAGGTGAAAATAATTATGTTTTTTCTAAGATGACATTGTTAGGACTGATTGAAGGAAAAAAAAAAAAACTCCACCAGGTCAAATAAATTTACAGATTATTTTCATCTTACTATTAACTTCTGAAAAGAAATACCAGTGAATTAGTGGAGAAAGCCAATATACCCAGACCATAAGCTCTTAGCTAGAAATGAAAATATTAGTTATGGGAACCTAAAGCAAATGAAATGAAACTTCTTTAACTTTTTCTTTCTGTTAGAGAAATGTGGCTGTTACCTATTTTCAGGGCAGATCCAAGTTCTGTGAAGCCTGAAACTGACCAAATATGAGGTGAAGGTTCTCTTTGAAATAATATAAAAATACAAACTGAGAAAGAATTTCCAAAGCAAGAATTTAAAATGAACCATGCCTGGGGCTTTGGAGATTCAGTTATATTTCTTCTGACCTCTCTCGAGGTAATTTACCAGAGATGCATCCTGGTTGCCTCCTAGATTTCTCTCCCTACCTGCATTCCCTCTGATCAGAGACAGAAGGGCTCCAAAGCATCATTGTATTCAGGATAAATTTGCACCTGCGCATGCTGACGAGTTTTGTGTGTGTTTTCTGTGTCTTTGCCTGCTGTGTTTCTAAATCTGCCTCCTCTGCTCTTCTCCTGGGCTGCCACCCAAATGTGGGCTCCATTTGATCAACTTGATTTTTTCTACTAGTGCCAGGTTTTCCATAGGCAAGGAAAAGAAAAATAGTTTCAGTTCTTTGGCAATAATACGGCATCCCAATTTTTTTTAAATGGCATATGAGAATACCTGTTTGCACATAATTCTTAAGTGACATTACCTCGCATTTCAGTACACATAAATATAATAGTGTTCTCTTTCTGCAGTTGGGGAGTGGCATTCTCAGTTGGTAACCTGAACAACCTGAATGGCCATTGGGTAAATCAGCCATTCTAACAGAGAAAACAGGAAAAACAGAGACCAGACATACAACCTGGGACTAGCTGTTTGTAGGGGGGAATTTTATTGAAGCATTAGAAATAAAAGTGATTTGACAAATGTTTCTGTGAGGTCCAGAGAATCAGAGCATTTTGATCAGCCTCTGTAGTGGCTGGAGTAATTGAGGTAAGGGAAGGATTTGGCTAGGTGAAGGAGCTGGGAAGAGTTTTCTGGATAAATGGAAGACTAAATGGTGAGTCCTAGAGTTGGATAGAATTACGGCATTTTTAAGAGATGTTCAGGATAGTCAAATCACAAAGGATGAAGATGAGGGAGTGAAAGATGGTTATAGGTGTCAGATGGGGCTGTCTCAGGACATTTTTATATATCGTAAGAGAAATGGGAAGCCACTGAAAAAAATGTAAGAAATAGGTATGACTGTAGTTTCATTTTAAGAAGTACTTCAAGGTTGTAGAAAGGGAAAAGACTGAAAACACCACATTACAATATGTAAAAATTACTTTAAAAGACTTTAGGGTAGCCAATATGATATCTATATATCTCTATCTATCTATCTACACACACACACACACACACACACACACACACACACCAGTTAGTTCAGGCTCTAATTCTGGGCCTGATTACCAACCCACCACGAGGGGTGCACAGTCAAGGAGAGGTCAGCTCACAACCTACCAGAAAAGGCCACATCCAGGAGCACCTACCGAAAGCACTTCTCTAATCCCATCACTATCAATAACTAATTCTTTGCTAAGTAGCATACTGAGGATTAGAAATAGCGTTTATTGATGTAACCAAGGCCTGCTGATTAACATGATGTAGGATAGAAAGAAAGAGATTATTGATAATTAGAGATTGTCAAGACATGTAGAATGGCTAAAATACTGTAGATATTATCAAATGTTACCTGAACAGGTTATAAAATTTTACCTCAGTAAATCATCCCTGAAGGATGATTCCTGGGGTTTGAACTTCGATTGATTCTACAAACAGGCATTGGTTTAGGAGGATTTCTGATTGCAGGTTGCCAACTAGAGGCAAGGATTGAATTTTACCAAGGACTGTATATCTAATAAATGTCTATAGTTTTGTTAGAATTTGGCCCGAGATTTGTTCTTACTAAAGGTTAACTGGGTAATGAAGGAGGAGTTAATCCTTGCTATAGGAAATTCTTTCATAGCTGTTATTATCTACCAGAAAGAACCTATGCATTCTGAAGGGCCGATGGGGTTTAGGTCAGTCCAGCAGATAGTATCACCTGACCCGTTCTTTGCCCTGCTATTACAAGAAGAATGAGAATGGCCTGAACAAGGAAGTTGGAAATTGTGGCTGGGTTGACTTAAGAAATAAATGGGAGATAGGCTCAATGGAATAGAATCAAGGAAACAAAGAGTCTGAAGGAGAAGGGAGGAGAAAAATCATATGTCATTTTTGATCACTGGCAACTGATTTGAGGAAGTTTCATTCACTCAGACAGAAAACAAAAGCAGGTGAAGGAGAAGACGGTGAGCTCAGTTTTGCAAATACTGAGTTTGAAGTGCCCCAAACATTCAAGCAGAGTTATCTAGCAGTCAGTTAGCTGTGCGTATCAGGAAGCATGCACGATCTGTGCTGTGAGTAAGCTAAGGGACCCAGCCTCCTGAGGTAAAGAAAGAGAGTAGCAGAATAAACTCAGTTATGGCGATGGCCCAGCTAATGAGCTGTGTTATTTTTCAGTCCCAGATTTCTCCTACATGGTAATGCTTACTGGGAGAATATGAGATATTATTCTGAGGTAACACTGATATGCAACTATACAATTTATCAGCACTGGTTAAAAATAAAATTTGTGAGAAATAATAGGTATGCAGTCTCTAGAACCTCCCAGTGTTTTGGGTCAACTTAACTAATTTTTATATGATCCAAAGTATTCTTCCTGAGGCCTTCTCCAAATGTTGAGCTAATTATACCTAGAGTTTCTTTACCTCTTACATTTATTTATTTCACTGATGTGGGGCAATTTTTTTTTTGTATGTTATACGTTTTTAGTATAAAGGATAGGCTTCATGTCAAAGAGAATCCAGGATATGCTGAATATACAGGGAAGCCTTGTTTGCATACTCGTACTTCTTGTCTCATCTTTTTTTTATGGCCAGAGTAACATAAATTTCATATTTTTTTCTCCATAAGATCTTGATAAAATATTTACTCCCTTAAATACACTAACTTCAGATAATTTATTCCTACTATCTCTGATACACTTTCCTTCTTTTGTGAAATAAATTATACCTTCAGATCAGTATTACTTCCTGAACAGAAATTGCTCAGGGAGAGTTCATGAAGAGTCAGAAGAGAAAAAGTCCCTGAATAAGGTTTATATCAAACAGGCAAACAAATACACAAGAAAATCAAACCAGGATTTAAAAGCACAAAAAAGAGTGACTCATAAGAGAGATGGAGAAGTGGCTAAGCCATTGGGGAAAATCAGCAGGGGGCGGGGGGATGCATGGTGTGGATTTAAGATGAAAAGGGGGGGTTTCAGGAAGAAGGGAATGGTCAGCAGTTATCAATCGCTTCCAGAGGAGATAACCATCTAATGCCCTTAGGTAATAGTGCAGTTAGTTTTGACATTTTTTTTGAGCAGTATCAGGGAGCGGTGTGGAAATAAGTCAGAAAGCAGTTGGCTGGGGAGTTAGTAAGAGTTGAGAAAATTGGTGAAAAACAATTCTTAAAATGTTAGGCTCAGCATGGGAAAGAAGGTTAGAATGGTTGTTGAAAGGGGCTGAAGTATTGACATTCATTTTCTTTTGCTGCAGAGGAAACTTGTTTATATTCTAGTTTATTCAAATGAGAAGAAGAATGCAGAGAGGAAGATGAACAGAAAGGACATAGAGTGAATATGCAATTGATCAAATTATCTGAGAAGGCAGGAAGCCATTGGTCCTGGAGAACAGGATGAGACATCAGCAGTGGGGAGGGGAGAGACATTTCCCACTGTCTCACAATAAAGGGAGGGAATGCTACAGCTGAAGGACGTAAAGTGTTTGATTGCTGATGATGTACCAGCTGTAATTCTAAGTGCTTCTCAAGTACTAGGTTAGTGGTTCCCAAACTGTGGTTCTTTATGCTGTGCTACTAAATCAGCATCACCTAGGGTTGCTTATTACCTAGAAATGCCAATTCTAGGACTTGATCTTCGGTCTCCTGAATCAGAAACTCTGGGAATGGAGCTCCATTTGTGTTATAACAAGCCTCTGGGCTGTTCTGATACTTCCCTGACTTTGAGAACCACTACAAAAAAAAATATAGTCCTAATTACCTAACAATACAGTTTCATTTTTAGGTTAGACGTTAGGATCGTGTCTGTTTCACAAACAAGGAAGCTGAGGCACAGAAAGTTCAAGTAAATCTCCAAATGTCACCAGGTGTCTGGATCCAAAGCCTATATACTTTTAAGTCCTATCTTACGTTGTCTCTAGGAACTGCTTGCAGAATTGAGGATGGGATGTTGAACCATTTTCTGTTCAATGATTTCATGATTTTTGTTTTCCCTCTAACTGAAATAGACTCACTTCCTGAGGTTGAGAGGGGCAAGCAGTGGGATAAACATAACTTGTTGAAGGTTGAACATGGTTTTTCTGGAAAAATGGTAAATACTTAAAAGCAGGAAAGGAAGAATTGCTGTTTAGCAACAGGTCAATAGATACTAATATATTAGGTATTAGTAATTAATAATATATTAACATAATAATATTAATAATATCCATGAGTTTATAAAGGCAATAATCTGGAAGGTTTTTGCTTTCTCCTAGTATTCTCTAATGGTAAAGAAATGAAACAGATTTTTTTTTCCATGATTGGATGTTCCCTAGGCAGGTGTCACAGAAAGATAGAACAGGAAAATGAGAGAAATTGGCAAAAGAATGGTCATAATGATGGAGCATGCTATATTCGTTGGATAAGAAAGGGAGTGAAATCAGAAATAATGGGACAGGAGAAAAGTAGGGATACATACACAGATATTAACTCTGTGGCCTAAGTGACACAACAACACTAGAAATAATAAAAAAATAAGCATCCAGGGTATAACTTTCCAGTATAGTAAAAATAGAATTGAACATTATCTTGAAATAAGTTCTTTTCTTGTCTTCCATTGCTCTGTATTCTTTTTCCCCTTTCTTATCTGTATAGTCACTCCTCACTCTCCTTTACAAGCTCATCTTCTTCACTTAGCATTTAAATTTTAAATGTTGAGGTTTCATAAGACTCTGTCCTTGGTTCTGTCCTCTGCTGACTCACTTCTCCATGTGATATCATCCACATTTGTGATTTTAATTTTAGATAACTCCAAAGTCTAGATCTCTAGTCCAGACTTTGCCTTTGAACTGTAAACCCATATACCCAACTGTTCTTGTTTTCCTTTCCCCAAATCACCACATGGATGTCTCAAAGACATCTCAAACTCAACACAGGAAACACAGAACATATCTTTTTACCATTAAATATGGTCTTCTTTCAGAGTTTCCAAATTTTCTGAGTGTTACCATCATCCATACAGGACAGAGGACAGAAGTCTATGACTTAATACCTCACTTCTTCATATGCAGTGCACGGCCAAGTTGAGCTGATTTTTATCTCCTAAATATTTACCAGATTTGTTCTTTTATTATCCTGTTGTCCTACTATTTCCTGATCTCTGCTTCCATTAGCTTTTGTGTGAAGTGTTGGCCATTCTATGGAGCTCCATCTCCTATGCTGATCTAGTTTCCACACTGCAACAAAACAATTTTTAAAATATACATATTTCTGGGTGCCTGGATGGCTCAGTTGTTAAGCGGCTGCCTTTGGCTTAGGTCATGATCCCAGAGTCCTGGGATGGATCCCTGCATTGGGCTCTTTGCTCAGTGGGAAGCCTGCTTCTTCCTCTCTATCTCCCCCTGCTTGTGCTCCATCTCTCGCTGTGTCTCCCTGTCAAATAAATAAAATATTAAAAAAAAAATCTCAAAAAGTTTCTTCTTGGCCTCTTAGGATAAGAGAGAATCCTTCATATGGCTAGTCAAGTTCAAGATTTTTCAAACTAGGCATGTGATGCATTATCGGATCATAAAATTCTTTAATGGATAACTTTTTCAGTTATTTTTATACTTATATATGTAAGTATGTGTGTGTATGTGCACAATTCATGATACAAAATGGGCTTCATACTGTGGGCCATGCTCATAAAAAGTGAAAAGCCACTGAGCAATTTGATCTTTCATCTCATTCATTCCAGCTACACTCATCATCTTTTAATTTCCATAGCAGTGTCCTTTTATATTCCCCAAGCTTGGAGACACCTGTGTTACCCTCTTCACCTAGTTGAATTTAACTTCTCTGAAGTCCTGAGCTCAGTCATGACTTCACGAGGATGGCCTTCATCAGAGCTAGATAAGTAAGGTCAAATCTTCCTCTAGAACATAAACACATAAAACTGTGCTCAACTCTTTTGTAACACTTAGTACAGTTGAACTTATGTATATGTGTGTTAATCACCTATCTCTGCAACTAGAATTTTTTTCATTTATTCGCCATTTATTTACATTAGATGCCAGTTTTTCTCTAAGATATCAGTGGCCCAGCAACGAATAAGATTGGGCAGGCCATTTGTTCTCATGGAACTTATATTGTAGCTCAGGGATATGAAACAATGACTATATAAAGAAATGAATGAACATTGTACATTCTGATGGGGATTTGCTTAGTAAAATCAATAAGTGAGGGTTAATATGACAGAATGCTAATGCAGTACCTTTGATGTAGTAACCAACGAGATGTCTTTGAAGAAAACTAAAAGGCGAGGATAGGCCAGGCATATGGAGATCTGTGAGGACAGGGTGCAGGTGTGTGTTTGCTCATCAATGAACATGTTGATACCTGGTATGCAGTATCACTGGTGCTAAAAACCATATTGCTGTATAAATGAGAAAATGCATGGATGAATGAACAATTTTGCCAGATGGCGGAGTTACAGTCTCTAAAAACAAGAATGAAAATTATTTTATGGTTATGAACTTGAAGACGTTGCAATAAGAAGAAGTAAGTACATATTCAGATGAAGGGGTAGATAAGAATGTTTTTCATCTTTCCAAGGAAGTATATAGAATTATTACTCTTAAAAAATATTCAACAAAACAAATGCAATCTGCTTTTCTTTTTAATGCCTATAAAAGAGTAATTTGACAAGGCAATGTTTTCATTTTGTGAAGTCATTTGTTAGTTATATATATTTGGCTTAGAGATAGAATTACATAATAAGATGGGAAGTAGATTAACATTTTATAACTCATTTTCTGATAAGATTATACTTTCATATGAAACAATATAGTCTTTGGTAGAGAGAAATGATAATAAGAGCAGATGGTACCATTCTAAGATGAACCCTAAAGCCCTTTTTAAATTTCTAAAATGATAGTTCAGAAAAACAACTTGAACAGATCTCTAGCCCTGTAAGTATTTTCTGTGTGTCCTTCAGATAGAAAATATTACAAACACACTAATTACAGAATTACAAACTAATTACACATTTCCTGTATGTTTATTTCTTATACAAATACACCTAGGTTTGCCAGCCTGTTTCTTTTCAGAGAAAAGTTCTGGGCAAGAATTCTAGGATTGTTTTATTGTTTGTTCATTTTCTTCCCTCAAAGCAGTATTGGTGGGGGGGCGGGCAGTGAATCTAGCTAGTGATCAGTTTTGTTAGACTTCAAAAAGCTCACTAAATGGTTTACATTAATTGTATCTTCCAATGTGAGACTAGTAATCAACCTCTTCATTCATTGTTAGTTCTCTCTCTAGAAATGAGGATACTTTAGTTTGTCAAGGGCTGTACTCTGATTATCAAAATAATATACAATGAGTATACATAGGCTAAGTATACCTGTAAATTTGGTTCTATAGAAATAATTTGGAGGATTCCATTTTGAGATTGTGCATTACTGCTTCTCATTTTAGGAATGGGAAATAGAAGGCTATGCCTGTTTATCTCAATGAATTTCTCTCAATTCCCCATGGTCTTCCACCTTCCACTTCAATGAGAGCTCCAACTGAGAATCAATAGATTAAAGATATAAAGAAGAAAATAACACTAATAAGATAAAATAATTTGTTATTTATTCAAAAATTCTTTTGATTGTTTTCTTTTTCCAATCCCAAAGTTGAATGGAGGTTAAAAAAAAAAAAACTTTTTTTTTTGTTTGTTTATGGAAAATTTACGTTTTTGTTTTCTTTTGTTTTAAGAAAGATACCTGTTCCTTTTTTCCCCCCTCAAAGATTTATTTACTTATTTTTAGAGAGAATGAGGGAGTGAGGGGAGGGGCAGAGGGAGAGGGAGAGAAAGAATCTCAACCAGACTCCCCACTGAGCATAGACCCTGATGTGGGGCTTGATCTCATGACCCATGAGATCATGATCTGAACTGAAATCAAGAGTTGGACACTTACCTGACTAAGCCATCCAGGTGTCCTGAGTCTTAATTTCTTTCAACAGAGTATAGATGTGCTGGAGCAAAACAAGAGCATTGGCAATATGCAGGCAGAGGCATATTGGTGTCATTATAGTATTAAGATTATAAAAATACCTAGTAGACAGTAGGATCTGGTGAATATAATAACAAAAGAAAGCATTTATTTATGTGCTATAATTGTTACAAGGATCCTCTGACAGGTCCTAATATTATCCTCTTAATATAAAGAACTTGGATCACAGAGAAGTTAAATTACTTGTAAGTAACTAGTAAGAGGTAGAATTAGTTTAATTCAAGGTTGTTTTTATCCCATTATATTGTCTATATGATATGAGATAAAGTATAGATTGGCTGAAGAGTCACAAATAACTTTTACAAATTCATGCTACCTCTCGGTTAGCCTAATAGAATGCCCTAGATTCATTCCTTGAGTCAGAGTATCGTTTAATTATTTATTTGATTATTTAGTAAATGTCATTTATTCCTATATTCTATTTGCTGTATCCCTAAGACACTGGGACTATAGCAGTTATAACAGAAAGGTTTGTGTATAGAATGTATAGAATATACATTTAGAATCTATAATGTATAGAATGAATTATTTAACTACAATGAAGTCTTAAAGAGGTAATGCTTGTCATTATTTGTAAACATAGATAAAACTTTATGGGTAAAAGCTGAAAATACTTAGAGTAGATGTAAACTGCCTAACAGCCAGGTTCCTAATGACTTTCCTGTAGACATATTTGTGCTCCCTACTCTCTCTCCCTACCTTCAAACCTTCCCCTCAGTGGGGAATCTGCTCCTTTCTTCCCATTCTCTGCTCTGGCATGTGCTCTTAAAGGGATT
Source organism: Mellivora capensis (assembly GCA_004024625.1). NCBI lineage: Eukaryota > Metazoa > Chordata > Mammalia > Carnivora > Mustelidae > Mellivora > Mellivora capensis. The sequence goes on from PISX010009044.1 coordinate 27,488, forward strand.
TGGATGACCTGCCTCCCTGGCTACAGTAACTGGAATGAATTCACAGTAACTCAGTTTCCTGACCAAACTGATCGATGCATGGTAAAGGCATGTAACTCAAGTTGGGTAATCAAATGACTTTTCCTGGATCTATAAAACTGGTTCTGGCAAGGTAGGGGAAATCAACCTGAAAAAATGAATTTTGATACAGAGAAAAGCAGAGATAAGAGATGGCATGAAATCAATAGGAAGTCCTGAGAGCGTTTGGCATATGAGAGTCTGACTCTACTCCCAAATTTTTACAGAGATTTGAACCAATAAATTTACTTTCATCACCCTCTTTTTTGCATCTATCTAAATAAACTCAAGGTGAATTTCTATATAAGTTAGGGCTTTAGTTGCAGATAATACATTCCAACTCTGACAGTTTAAGAAGAAAGACAGTTTCAAAAGAACATTATAAACCTTACTGAATCTCTGGGCTGGCCAGAAACCACACATCTACTATCAGGACCCCAAATCCTACTACACTTGGTCTGCTGAAGACACCTTGGCTGCTGTCTTTGGATGTACCCACTGTGGGTTTAGAGTTGACAGTATCTAAACTCTGATGCTCCTGCCACTGGAAATTGGATATCCCTGTTACCTCCTTTGCCAAAATAGACTCTTTACACAGTGTGTTTTTTTGTACCACTGACTCCCAGCTATGTTTGGTCTCTGATGACAGAAGTTACATGCCTTTATCCTTATTGCAAAGGAGGCTGGGAAAACATACATTGGACTCTTATAGTGAGTTTTAGGAAAATACCCTAAATAGCAAGAAATTGTTCAGAAATGTTTGGTAACTAGAAAGGATGACCAATATCTACTGCAATGTATGTTACTTACATCCAACTGTGTCTTCAGTGATTGAGCTTATGGGTTGAATTATGTCCCCTAAAAGGTATCTTGATATCCTAACACCTAGAATCTGTGAATGCAACTTATTTAGAAATAGAATATTTACAGACATAAGCAAGTTAAGATGAAGTCATACTGAGTTAAGGTGGGCCTGAAGTCTGATGTAACTGGTGTTCTAATGAAGAGGGAAGTTGGAACACAGAGACCCAGATACACAGAGTAGAAGGCCATGCACAGATAAAGACAGAACTTAGAGGGATGTGTTTACAAGCCAAAGGTTGTAAAGGATTATCAGCTACCACCAGAAGCTGTAAGAGGCAGGGTAGGATCCTCTCTGAGGACACTCAGAGAGAGCATGGCCCAGCCAAAACCTTATTTCAGAGTTCTAGAATCCAGAAGTGTGAGAGAATACATTCCTGTTGTTAAAAGTCACCAAGTTTATGAGTATTTGTTTTGATAGTCCTAAAAAATTAATATACAGCTAACTAGCTAGCTTCCATAAGGAAGCTAATCAAATCTCTGTAGGAGAAGTATTTTGAAGCAGACTCTGAAGCAGTTTAGTGGGTAAATCTATATTTATCCATATTATACAGATTATTCCATAAATCTACATTTATGGAAGGAAGGGAAAGGAACAGGATTTAGCAGAGAGAGAGAGGTCAGGCTGTGATGCAGGCCTCATCTGACTACATAGAAAGCTCTGGAGCTAAAATGGTTTGTCAGAATTGTTCATTTATACTCTGCCTCACTCAGTTGTTTGTTATGGGCCTCTCTAAGAAAAGCATGACCTTGGGCAAGGCAGTTTCCTGCAGCCGAGGCAATCCCCAAATAGTCTCAAGGTTGAAGGTGCCTGTACTCCCGGTGGTCCAGACAATAAATCCTTCCAAGAAGGATCCTATCACTGTAGGAGTCTCTGTTTGGGTGAAGGAAGTGTTGGGTAGACATAGAATGCCAGGTCAAGGTGTTAGTATATAAAAAAGCTCTGAGGTGGGATGATGATTATAATGTTGTCAGAAATGAAAAAAAAAAGTGACACCGATTTTAAGAAAGGAGAGTGGCTCAAGTAAGACTATGGAGAGAGACTAGAGTTCAGGTCATAAGGAACCTAAGTATATTCCATCTTTATTCTAAGAGAAATAGGAAGCCACAAAGGTGTTCAGATAAGGCTAGAGGTGACATGGTTAGATTCATATTTAAAAATATCAGCGAAGGCTCCTGTGTATAGAATAATGTAATGGTGCCAACAAGGCAATCAGGAGGATATCTATGAGTTTTCCCGGTAAGACACGCTAGTCACTTACACTGGGACCACAGTGTTCACTGTAGAGAAATGGACAGACTTGAGAGCTTTTTTAGGAGGTGACTGAATCGACATAGAGAAGGAGAGGTAACAAGGATGATTCCAGGTTTGCCATGAATTGAATTTGACCCCCCATTCATAAGTCCTATGTGTCTCCAATGTGACCCTATTAGAAGATGGGACCTTTGGGCGGTAGTTATGTCATAAAGACAGATAGAGCCTTGTGAATAGGATTAATGCCCTTATAAGAAGAGACTCTAAAGAGATGTTCTCTGTTTTTACCTTGTGATAATATAGCAAAAATGTAATCCTCTGCAAACCAGGAATTGGGTCCTCATCACACAGTGAGTCTGTCTGCATCTTGATCTGGGACTTTCTGGCTCCTAGAATTGTGAGAAATAAATGTTTGTTGTTTAAGCCACCCAGCTTAAGTCTTGTTATGATAGTCTGAACTGAGACAAAGTTCTTTGCTGAGATGGGTAAACTCTGAGGAAGACCACTTTAGTGCGGCCGAAGCGGGGATTCAGTTTCGGAAATGAAGGAACTGGGATTGCTTGGAAGTTTCAAAGAAAGAAAAAATTATGATTATATATTGGTGTGAAACTCTGATGAGGCATCTGGCCTGGAGATATAAATGTGAAGAGATTTTCATGGGATACAGGGGTAAACAAAGTCACTTAGAGAGTGAAGGTACAGAGCAGGAAGATCCAGAGTGGTAGGACAGTCACAAAGTCTGATGCATGCACTTTTTTATTTGTGTTAGAAATATTATTGTATATTTTTGAAAGTATAGCATCAACAGAGGAAATATTTCATTTCCTTTCATTTTTTTCCCTGACCCAAAAGACATAATTAATTGAAATGAGATATGTAGATAACTATGTTGCAATGAATGAATTACTTCCAATCTATACACTAATGCAGTTTAGAAAATGACCTTTTCTAAAAATAATAAAAGTAGACTGACAAATTGAGGGTGCATTTTTAAGTTTCTACCATTAGAGGATTGACCTAATTAGGGTGTGAGGAAACCAAATGGATAAAAAAAGACTATTTAACAGTTCATTCTGTTATGTTAATGTATATTTGAAAGGTTAACAAGCAAAGGACAGAAGATTTGATTTTCTTTCCCTTTCAGAAGACTTTTGAAGTAAGATTTCAACTTGGACCCAGCTGGAAGGTCAAGGACTAATATATGGAGTAATATTTTGTTCTCAATGGAGAAGAACACGCAAAGTTGCCATGAGTTACAGCAAGAGAAGGGCTAATTAGGTGACTTCATGTAGCCTAGGCATGTGGGCTGCTAAGTCTTTTTGGAGTGAGAACATTTTTATGCAAGAGAGATGTTGTTTGCATGGCTACCATAGAAATGGAAACTTCCATTGTAGTTGATGAATAGAAATACACAGGAGATGGGATGCCTGGGTGGCTCAGTTGGTTGGACGACTGCCTTCGGCTCAGGTCATGATCCCGGAGACCCGGGAATGAGTCCCACATCGGGCTCCCAGCTCCACAGGGAGTCTGCTTCTCCCTCTGACCTTCTCCTCGCTCATGCTCTCTCACTGCCTCTCTCTCAAATAAATAAATAAAATCTTAAAAAAAAAAAAAAAGAAATACACAGGAGCTTATTTTGTTTCATTTTTTTACTCTGCCCAGTATAGTATTTCTAATGAATACTATGTCCAAATAAGGTCTAAGCATTTTACTTACAGATTAAGAATCAAGACACTTTAGGTAGTGTTTCAGGATAAAACACCAGTGGTTAACACTGGAGATTTCTTCAACCACAGCAGGACAGGAAGTATACAAGTCCCTGGAGGGGGGGAAATATATATATATGTGTGTGTGTGTGTGTGTGTGTGTAAATGTTAAGGTGTATATAGTGAAGAGCTAAAGTCCAAGATACAGTGGTTTAATATGATGGTATTTATCTTCAGACAAAGCAACATATGTCATTAGATGTCTACTTAACTTTGCAAATATTCTCCCATAATTTATTTTGTAAGTAATAACTGAATATAAGTTTTTGCTTATGATGTTTTAAGCTAAATTGCTCTGTGAGTTTCTTATAACTCAGAGAATAAGAATGGATGACATATTAAATTGGGAGAATATGACATTATAACAAATGGCTAAATATTCCTAATTATTAAGAATTTTTATAAAACCCCCAAATATAAACTTCTCATTATGTAAATGGACAAATGTTTACATGCACTCAAAATACAGTAATAAAACTGTGTTTCTTCTTAGTTTCTGCTGGATTTAAAAAAGAAAAAAAAAGGGGGTCACATGTATTCCAAGGGAAGATGAAAGACTTTTGAAGTAGAGGGCTGAAAACTGGTTGCTCTTAGCTCAATACTTACTTTAAATAAAGTGAGGATGGAGAGTCTTTAGAGAGTCTGGAGGACTGTTGGATCTTCTCTTCCTTGATGCTGTGGGTGAGGGAAGCTGCATACATCTGTCTTAATTCAAACCCAGTGAGAAATTCTTCAAGGAAACCACTTAGATTGTTGACCCGTATCCTCTAGAAATGATGAGGTTTAGGTACCCGTGTTAGATCCACAGCCAAAAAAGCCTAAAGTGAGAGAAAGACTGGCTGATGGCTGAAGGGTGAGAACAGATGGTTCCTCTGGCCCTTCATGGTTTAAAGATACCAAGGCTGCATGGATGCTTTCTATAGAGAACATATGGGAAGGGGGCTGGCTTAGAACAATGAGAGACTAGATCCAAATGGGCTCCCTGGAAGGTGGATGAGGATGAGAGCCAAACAGAGGAAATCTGTGTAGAGTTACAGGAAAACTAGGGGTTGGCTGGAGGAGGCACTGCCAGCCTTGAGAGTCTACAGGGGAGATATTCAATGCCCAGGAGTCTTGAAGGAGACTTGAATCTGACTTGAAAATCTGCTCTGATCAGATGAGAGGCAATCCAGTGGTAAAATACAATAAAACCAGCCAGACCTCTCCTACACTTTCTCTTTCATCCTCTGCCTCAATGTGGAAGAGAAAAGCCCCATGAGCTGGTGTTCAATCCATACTAGACCTGAGCTGGGGGAAGAGCTGAAACAAGACAAATTTGCCCTGTAGCACCACTTTTAGTCATCATGGAGTTTTGGCCAAGACAATAAGATAAGAAAATGTAAAAACTATAAGGATTGAGAATAAAGAAATACAATGGTCAGTATTCAATGATAACATGATCATATTCATAGAAAATCCAAGAGAATCCAAGATGAACTATGAAAATTTCATAAGGAATTATTTTTTTTCTTTACTTTTTTTTTTACATGAGGTAAATTTTTTAGCAAAGTCACTAGACATAAAATCAATATGTGGAAATATATATTTTTATTAATGAAGTTATTTATTCAACAAATAGAACATACTTTTGTAACTACCATGGGATAGACATATTGCTAGATGCCAGGGCAAAAGATGTGAATAGGAGATGGCAAATCTCACAATATCAGGCCAGTAATAGAAGCTTAATTTTTCTCCTAATATAGTGACTGGAATATAGTGTAAGGTCAAATTAATCTTTTTAAATTAATGAATTAATCAATGAATCTTAACCTGCAGTTAAAATCAATATTCAACCAAATCTGAGACCAAAATTGAACATTATTATCAGAGAAAGAACTGCTTAAAGATTAAATATGAAATATGATTCAAAAGTCATGATTATTATAATCTCATACATAGAATAGATTTTAAGGCTTGGCATTACAGTTCAGAAACAATTATTTCTTTGCACTGTCAACTGAAAAATTGCTCCTGGGGTCAATTTATTGCACATTTGTGATAATAATAGAGGCTCACTTTCAATGGAGGTCATTGGAAGAGCAAGGAGTAATGAGGGCAACTTATCCTTCTCTAATAATTTCTTTTTTGTCTTTATACTCTACATTTATCTTTGCATGTATGTATAGTTGACACACAATGTTACATTAGTTTCAGGTGTATAGCACAGTGATTTGACAAGTTTATACATTATGCTATGTTCACCACAAGTATAGCCACCTGTCACCAAACCATACTATTACAATATAATTGACTATATTCCTTATACTCTGCCTTTTATAATGTGTGAAAATATTTTGTATTTCTGTGCATATAACTAATATGTTAGTAGGGAATGAACATTTATTTAATTAACACCATTCATGATACCAGAAAAGATCAAATGTAGAACAATTAGTAAAGCAAAAGATGTGTAAGCTCTTTATACTGGAATCTACAAATATTGTTAAGATAAGTTAATAAGTATATAAACTAATGGAGCTGTCTCATGTTCATGAGGTGAAAGGTTCAGTTTTGTAAAGATGCCAGTCCTCTTTCAATTGAGGATTTCTTAATGGAAGTTGCTAAACCGATCCTAAAATTTATATTGATATGAATAGAATAAGGAAAAAACAAACAAGCAATCTTTTAGAAAAACATAGCTAAGGAACTTAAATTTTCAGGAATAAAACTCATAAAACTATAGTAATTAATATATGCTATAGAATGAATGAAACAGAAAAGGGAATGTAGAAAGAGACCGCAAACGAGTTGCCTGACTTATGACAAAGGTGACAATGCAGTGTTGTGGGTAAAGTATGGCTTTTCAATAAATGATGCTGGGTCAGTTTTATGTCTGTTTGAAAAACAAAATAATATTATCCCTGTATTAATTTGTTAGGGCTGCTGTAACTAATTACCACAAATTGGGTGGCTTAAAACCAATTAATTTTTACATAGTTCAGGAGTTCAGAAGTCCAAAAGCAAGGTGTTGGTTCCTTCTGGAGGCTTTGAGGAAGAAACATCCCATGCCTCTCTCCTAGCTTCTGATAGTTGCCAGCAATCTTTGGGGTTTGTTGGTTTGTAGACATACATCATTCCAGTCACTACCCCAACCTTCTTGTTGCTTTTGTGTGTGTGTCCATCTTGTCCTTTCTCTTTCATAGACTCTCTCATTCGATTTAGGGCCATCCTAGTACAATATGATCTCCTTAATCTCACCTTAATCCTTCCTAAATTATATCTTCAAAGACTCTTATTTCCAAATAAGATCACATTTAAATTTCTAGGTTTGTGTGCAGATGGGGGGACATTTTCAACCCTCTATGTCTCCTATCTCTTACTCTGCAAAATTCAATTCCAGATTAATTACAGGTCTAGATGTGAAAGGTAAAAATGGTATAAATTTTAGAAGAAAAGTAGAACATTTTTATAATTTGGCGTTAGGCGTGGTGGTTAAGAATGTGGGATTTAGAGTATATCTTCAGTGATTCAAATCCTGACTCCACTGTTGACTAGCTCTGCGACCCCTGTACAATCCTTGTTCCTCAGTTTCTTCATCTGCAATTTTAGGTGTCATCATAATACCTACTTCCTAGGCTTGTTATGAAAATGGAAACAATAAATCTAGGGGCGCCTGGATGGCTCAGTGGGTTAAAGCCTCTGCCTTCAGCTCAGGTCATGATCCCAGGGTCCTGGGATCGAGCCCCGCATCAGGCTCTCTGCTCACCGGGGAGCCTGCTTCCTCCTCTCTCTCTGCCTGCTTCTCTGTGATCTCCGTCTGTCAAATAAATAAATAAAATCTTTAAAAAAAAAAGGAAGAATAAACCTGGAGAGTGCTTAGCATGCTGCACATTAAGGGGCATTGTTATAACTAAAGTGACTAGCAGACTGACTAAATAAATGGTTTAGAGAGATTTTTATCCATGCATAGGGTAAAATCCTGTCCTTCAGAGGGGGTTTGAATACATAAGTGACTGACAGGAAAAAAAATTTTGATTTTACTCTGATGAATCGTATTTAACAGACTGGTTCCATGCACAAGATTATTTGTAAAGGATGGAGATGTTGTTTACAACATTAAAACCTTAAAAGTAACCGAAACATTAAGCTGTAGAAGAATGCTTTTTAAAATTATGGTGGATATATTCCACTGTGTACAGATATGGAAAAATTCCCATGACATATTGCGAAAGAAAAAAAAAAGCAAGTTAAAGATCTCTGTGTATGATTCAAACCTTGTAAAAAATGGGCTATATATAAGTATATGTGTAAATGGTGAGAATAAGTGACTAAAAGATACACAGGAGGGAACCTGGGTGGCTTACTTGGTTAAGTGTCCGACTCTTGATTTTGGCTCAGGTCATGATCTCAGGATTGTGAGATTAAGCCCTGCATTGGACTCTGCACTGGGCATGGAGCTGGCTTGGGATTCTCCCTCTCCCCCCACCCCTAATCTCCCTCTCTCTCTGCCTCTCTTAAAAAAAAAAAAAAAAAGATACACAGCAAATTACAAACAATGGGTATCTCTGGGGAGGAGAGTGGGATTGAGGTGGAGTGGGACCATGAAGGGGGCTTTTATTCTGCATAGACTGCTTGTTTTAATATTTTTTTTAAAGAAAGAATCTACATATATATTACTCTTGCAATGTGAAAAAAATAACTTTTAGAAGATTGGGAAGTAAGCAGAGTATATGAATAAATTATTCACAAAAGAAGAGAAATAGCCAATGAATAAATACATTAGTTAGTCATCCATACTTTTATTTAAATAAATAGAACCAAAAATTGTATCACATTCAATTTTACATCAACTTAGGAAAGCTCAAAGGAGATAATACCCATTGTTTAGGATCAAACAACATATAATGCTGATAAAATGTCAAAAAAACCCACAGCAGTTGTGTGTGTGTGTGTGTGTGTGTGTGTGTGAGAGAGAGAGAGAGAGAAAGAGACAGAGAAGCAAAATAAACAAAAATATTAGTTAACATTCTACTTTTAGTATATGTGCAAGTATTTGCTATAAGAATGTTCATTATAGCATTAAAGGATTGGGAATATTGTATGTTTGACAATAGACTGCATAAATTATGACATCTTCAAGTAGTGTGATATGCAATAATTAAAATGTTACAGAGAAATGTGTTATAGAAGAAGTTATATATATATATATTTTTTTGCATTAAAGACAGGTAAAACCATCATAGGTATTGTATGATATCATTTTTAACTTAAAATCTAGAAGAGTGTGCACCAAAGTATTATAATAAATGTAGTTAGGAAAATTATAAAACAAAAGAATGATGATATAGAATTTACCCTACCAGTTATTAAGATATATTATTACATTAATTTATAAATAATTTAAAAGAGATCACTTATGAGTGACAGGATTGCAGGTTTACTGTTCCATTTTGTGTGCTTATCTGTATTATCTTGTTTTCTATAATTGCGGTATATTTTTATGTAGTTTAAAAAATATTAAAAGTTTTTCTTCAAAGAGTCTTAGGCCAGATAACTCAGAATTCATTTTCATAAGTTGTTTTTATATTTCACAGCATTTTCACATATCTAGAAAAGCTGAACATGGTATCAGTTCTCCCTATTTCTGTTTAAAATTTATTTAAAATTTGAAATTTTAAAATTTATCTTGTTTTGGTAGGAGGATCAATTCCCTTCCTTGTCTTCCTTACAGTTGTTTGGTCTCCTGGACTAGACAAAAGGAAAGATAGGGCAGCGTGTGCAGAGCTCACCCATTTGCTACAGGGACTATGACCTGAGGACCCCCTTTCTCAGACTTGAAATGGATCACAATCCCCTGAAGGATTAAAACACAACATCTAGGGAGTTTCTGATTTGGTACATCTTACTTCGGGAATCTAAAAATATCCTTTTTTAATAAGTTTCCAGGTGGTGCTGTAGCTGCTGGTCTAGGGGCCGCAATCTAAGAACCACTGTGCCTGGGCATATGTACCTTTCTCCTCCGATCTGGAGAGGCCAGCCTCCTTGACAGCCTTTGCCGTCTTTGGGAGGATGGTGACTAGAGAACACGGAGCATAATCAAGCCTTGTCCCACTCCCTCCATGCTTTTCATGCCTTTACTGCTTCTCAGGGAAAAGGTTAATTGGGTAATAGAGAAATCAGATTTTTAAAAAAAGTGTTGTGCAAGATTTACAGGTGTCTTTATTTTTCAAAAAGATTTCATTTATTTATTTGACAGAGAGAGGGAACACAAGCAGGGGGAGTGGGAGAGGGAAAAGCAGGTTTCATGAGGAGCAGGCATCCAGACTCAGGGCTCAAGACCAGGACCCTGGGATCATGACCTGAGCCATAGGCAAATGCCCAATGACCGAGCCACTCAGACACCCCTTACATGTATCCTTAGATATTTCTGAGATTAAAATGTTATCAGCATGGGTATCTAAATTACATGAGGTTACACAGGGCCACATTTCATTACATGAAATATACTGCATGTAAATTCCAATTTGGGCTATATGAGTTTTATTTACTGTTACTTTGTTTTTTGTTTCTAATACCTCTGTGTTCCTTGTTTGTTAATTTCTCTGCTAAACTTAGATTTTTAAATAAGATTTTGTCATAGTCATATGTGAGATCTGCCTATAACTTTTTTTTTTTTTTTGATTCTGGGTCAATTCATGTTTTCCCTTCTGTTTATCTTGTTAAGTTGTAATTTACTAGGCAGTTTTCCTTTTAATTTATTTTTTCATTATTAGCATAAAGATGCTTCTACTACTACTTTATGATTTTTTTAAAGATTGTACTCTATCTATATTATGAATCTTTTATTGTTCCTAATACTGTTTAATTGTACCCATTGTATCTTTTTTCCTTGACAAATACTGTCACAGTTTTGTCTATTAAAAAATTGCAGATTTTAAAAATGTTTCCATCATTGTGACATCTTAATTAAGATATATTTCATTCCACATCATAAATATATTTAAAACTTCCCTAAATTTAATTTAGAATATGGAAGACTTGAAATTCTTTACAAAGGCAGTGCGTTTGTACGAGTTTAAGGGCATTAGACAAAAAAAAAAAAAAAAAAAAAAAAAAATCCTATAGGAAACAGGATACAGAGTATTTAGATGCCAAATAGAATGTTTTGGTTTTTCATTTTAAGTTCTATTCTTAATTTACAGACATTTTCTGAAATTCAGCCATTGTGTTATATTTTTAATCAGCTTTTCATCTCATAGATTTTATATGTGAGACCGGGAAATAGGCTAATACTGACAAGAAATGGTATTATATAAAACTAATGATTGCTTATGAAATAGCTGAATAAACATGTTGGAGGCATTTAGGGCATGATTTCCATGATAATCTTACTTTAGTCTAAGTAGGTATGAAAGCACTAAAAGCAGAGTTTTTATTTGCTTCAAAGATAAAACTGTACAGGGTCCCTGACTTCTGGTGAAGCCTTTTTCACTTCGTCTTGAATTGGATGTTGCTTTTTCTCACTCACACCCAGAGCAGAATAGAAATCCCTTCCCACCACAGCAGGTCAGCTCCAAGTAGAGAGCAAGGAAGCGAGCATTTTGCAAAAAGAAAACAAGGCTATTTCTGGAAAATATGTTATTGGTGACAGCATTTTCCAGAATATATTAGGAAAAGAGAAAGAAAAAACTCTTCAGATCTTTTAAATTAAGATAAAAAAAAAACCCTTAGAACTCAACCCCTCTACAGTCTGCCTCCACCCAAAATAGAAAAAATAGTAAAAACAAAAGCAGTTATTAAGGACTCTTCCAAGTCTAAACTCTTGCCAATAAGGAGAAACTAAAAATTTATTTTGCTCTTAGTATAAAATACAAGATTTGAGGGAGTGCCTGTGCCTCGTAAGATGGTGGGAGTTATTAGGACTCTTGGCTTCAGAAAAGGGATCAGTAAATTAAAGAGAACCAGATAACGGGATAGGAGAGGACAATCCAGAAGGTTCAAGTCAGGAGCATGAGTGTTGGGCATCCACACATCGCTAAGACAGAGTTAGGAAGCACATTACAGGTGCTAATGTACGCTCTCCTACATCCACAGCAGGCATTGATGATGGGGGCTGGAGAGGGAGCATTTGCTTCCCGTTGAACTCCAGCATGGCTCAACCATTGTCCTGAGCTGTGTATTGCCTGTTGCCATTTCTTTCTTTTTTTTTTTTTAAGATTTTATTTATTTATTTGATGGACAGAGATGACAAGTAGGCAAAGAGGCAGGCAGAGAGAGAGAGAGAGGAGGAAGCAGGCTCCCCACTGAGCAGAGAGCCCGATGTGGGGCTCGATCCCAGGACCCTGGGGTCATGACCTAAGCCAAAGGCAGAGGCTTTAACCCACTGAGCCACCCAGGCGACCCACCTGTTGCCATTTCTAATCTGCCTAGGAGGGTTGGCCCATGAGAAGCAACTACTTTGCTTTCACGAGGTTAAGGGGTTCAACAATTAGTTAGGAGAAACTAAGAGTTGATAGCAAAATTACATCACATGTGTATGTTGTATGTGTGTGCTTTCATGGAGCAGTCTTAATATTCTCATTTCACTGAAAACATTCAGTCACTGTCAATCAATATCTGTCTTTATATCTGTCTTGCATTAAATAGCTTCTTCAGGGATTATTAGAGATGGATCTCTGGACTAGGGTGAGCCTTCCTCACAATTGAGTACAAAGATTATGGTTTCTGCACCCTGTATAGTATGCTGCCTTAATAAGGCTTATTCCTGCTCTGTTGTACAACCTTATGCGTGAACTGTTTGGTATTTGTTTGCTTTCTTTGTTTCAGAATGACTTGTTTTCAGTCCTCTTATGCTGTTACCACGATAAATTCCCTATTCTTGATTTTAACAAGTATGTATCAAAACACAATCATCATCCCCAGTATCTTGGAGACAGAAAGCCATGGTTGGGCTGGAGCTGGAGATGTGGGCTTTAGACATCCGGTGATTTGGACTGCCACAGGTGGCCCACTAGAGCAGGATTGTGATTTGGTGAGGTGACGAGGACCAGGTGAAGAGGACGCATGTGATCTCAGGTTTTAGGGCAGTGATTCTCAACCAAAGAGAGATCTTGCAAAATACCAAATTGTGCTTCAACTTCCATCCTGAGATTTTGATTTAATTGGTTTTCTATAACTCCCAGGCCAAGATATCTTTTAGAAGCTCCCTAGGTATTTAATATGCATCTAATGTAGAAAACCCTTATCATAGGGGGTTAAGCTTTGTTTAAGTCAAGGGGACATAACTGGCAGGTGACTGGTTATTTATTAGGTGTTGTTTCCAGAAGTAGGCTCAGCGGTAGCCACGAAAATCAGACAAGTCTACATTTGTCCCATAGGGAGCAAATGCTTCAGCATCAATTTGCTTCCAACAGTCCTTTATCACATTAGTCCTGTTTTTCTACAGTGCTTAAATCTCCAGGGCTACTCCAATTTCTTATTATGGAAGAGTCATATTTTCCAGCTAAGGGTCACCCTTGGACTGTCTTTTGGTATTGTGTTTACAAGTGTGCTATCCTCCCTCCGCACACACCAATTTTTGTTTTTTTTTTTTTTTCATTTGGGGTTATGGAGTCACCTTCATTGATCCAAAAGTATGTGATATTGCTATAATCCTACAGATCTCTTATATGAACCTAAGTGAAGCTATAGGATACAACAATATATTTATGGCAGCTGGAAGAAGAAAAGAATAAAGATGGCTAAGCAAACTGGATATGCTTTGGCAACAGAAGTACTTTGTCAACAGAAATAGAAATTTGGATAGCGTGTGTGAAGAACCGTGAAAATAAGAAGACTTTAGTGACCATGAAAGTGTTGAATTTTCAATGATTGAATGGATTTTTTTGTTCATATGGAGAAACTACACACACTCCTATCTATTCGAATTGTTTATTAAAATTTATTCAATACTTTCTGCTGAGATTTCTCAGAGTAATTCAAGTAATTCCTGCCTTTGAAAATAATAAAGTAAGCCTCAGCAAATGTAACAATTTTGTTAAGATTTAAGAATTCCAATGTCGAATTCAAAATAAACTTGGACAATGCATTAATGCTTCAGTCTGTTCTCACCTCCCTGGAAATGTCTGCTCTAGACACAAACGGAAGCTGCATACATCATGCCAACTCAGAAGAGAACAAAGGAATTTGTCAAGAGATAATGTCAGACTCTTCAGACATATTCCAATTGATTATTGCATTTGGGAGATTTCTAGACATTTGTTGGTCTAAAGAAGGTGAGCTGAGGCTAATCCATAATTTATCAGTTCCACTGAAAAAACTATCAGAAACACATTTGTCCATAAATAGGTATGCTTTTTTGTGTGAGAAAATAGATCAGTAATTAGATCTTATGGAAAAGACGCTTTTCTGATAATGGAAGTTTTTACCTTCGATTTGTTGCTGCTGTAACTAGATACTCATTTATAATTTTCAAAGATCTATGTCTATGGGAAAAAACCTCAGGATTAATACTTGATCTTCAACTGTTTGATTAATTCTAATTTGATTATTGAAAAATATGTATTTTGATTATTGAAAATAAATTTGTGGAGACTAGTATCAGTAGAAGAAGTAAAGAGACTTCTAATAGATGGGTTATAAGTGCCATTTTCGTTCTGCTTTTGTGCTGTGTTACAAAGAGCTAAATTCCATGGTAACACAGCAGTATGTTAGTTTAACCGTGGAGCGCTTTATATAATAAGCATTGCACATAATTGACTATTCATGGCATTACATGCAACCTCATCAAAACCAGGAAGAAACAAGGTGCATATGGAAACGGCTGAGTTATTAAGACGCTGATTTTAATTGTTGCGTCTAAGTAGTTTCTTAGGTTGGAATGTGCACCTTTGAGGAAACAATGTAATATTTGAAGTTCTTACAGACAACTACATTTCTTGACAGGAGAATTACATGTATTTCTAAACTATGGTCAGTTGAGATGTTGTTTTATCACATCTGTTGTTAAATCTTAGAGGTTGGAGTTATTAATGCTGTTGCTCTTCTCCCAGACACATAGATTTCAGATATAAGCATTTTTAAAAAAATATTTATTTATTTGACAGACAGAGATCACAAGTAGGCAAGAGAGGCAGGCAGGGAGAGAGAGAGGAGGAAGCAGGCTCTCCGAGGAGCAGAAAGCCCGATGCGGGGCTCGATCCCAGGACCCTGGGATCATGACCTGAGCCGAAAGCAGAGGCTTTAACCCACTGAGCCACCCAGGCGCCCCCAGATATGAGCATTTTGACTCAGCCTTATTTTCCTTCACGTCTTCTCTTTTCCTCATTGCAAAGCATCTATGCAGCATGTTTAATCTTTCTAATGCATGGTTCCCAATATAACACCCGCTCAGAAACCATTAGTGCTTCTACAGTGCGTACTGAATTTTAAGTGAAATCTCTACTGCTCTTACATGACAGTAGTATTACCAAAAAACCTTGCATTTTCAAATATTGTGTCATAAAACCAATTGTTGAAACGGGTATGTGGATAGTGACACATGAGAGATGGCGTAAACAATACCAGATCAGCAATAACCACATTATATTTTTCAGGATTTTCAATAATGAAGATCTTTAAAACAGACAGAGTAATCTTTTTAGAAAAGTGAAGTAATAAACTGGTTGATCAGAACTGCCCCAAATAAACTGAAACATTCCTGGAAAAATTCTGAAGAGCATGTGGGATCAGACAAGAATCAATAAACTCTGTACAATCAAAATGTGTATGGTGCTGTTTACAACCTCCAGCAGGATCCAGAAGAAAGAACGCCAGCTGAGGGTCCATTGACTGCACACCGAGCAGGTGTGAGTTCCTGCACTGTTGACGGGATAGCGTTTTTCTACTGCACGAGGTGCTTCTTCCCAATCACGGTAACATTATGTCCAGCTGCTGCTGGAGTCATGCCAGTCTTGCTCCTTCATTATCCAATCACATTCTTTTCAATTCATGTTTCAAAAAATCACGCCGCAGGAGAAATGCCTGTACCAATTCTTCAGTCTAGGAGGCAGGTGCGGACCCCACCATCTAGGCTTCATCTGCTTAGCTGCCGGCTGAACCGATAATACAGTGAATGGTTAGGAAGGTAGGCTTGATCGCTCTACCTCTGTTCAAATTCCAGCTCCTGTACTTGCGAGCTGTGCTCTCTGAGGCAAGTTATGGGAATGCTTTGTGCCTTAATTTCTTCATCTGTAAAATGGTGGTGATGGCGGTACTATTACCCCTGCAACAGTATTGTGGAAATTAGACCAGAGTTACTAGATCTACGTATGTAGAGTATGGGCCATCCTTAGCATGCAGTCCTCAAACACTGGGGAGGGCCTTTCTACTCTCGGGCGCCTGGATGGCCATTTCTTAACATTGTTCCCTCTGATAAGCATGCTATTTCATTCATGTTGTTTCATCCTGCTAAAATTTATCTCCCATAGGTCTTTTCTGATACATGTCTTTTATGAGCTTTTTAAACGGATGGAATTTCCTTCCCTTTGTGTCTGTTGTACATCCTTTCCTCCTGAGACTTAAGTGCTAAGTTGAAGACCATTCAAGTGATTGATTATATACACATAATGTACACATATATTTATATTTGTGTCAAAGCTGTCATTTGTGGCTCCTGCAGGTGCTAGAGAAAACCTGAAATCCAGGACTATTCCTGAATGCCTTGTGATTTTGGTAGATTAGATGTGCGTGTTCCAGTTTGTGATACGTAATTTTGTTTGTGAACAGGTTACCTAGTCTTTAGAGAAATTTAATGCCAGGAAACAAACTGAGGGCTGCTGGGGGGTGGGAGGGATGGGGCCGCTGGGTGATGGACACTGGGGAGGGTATGTGCTGTGGTGAGTGTTGTGAATTGTATAAGACTGATGAATCACAGACCTGTACCCCTGAAACAAATAATACATTATATGTTAATAAAATTAATTAATTAATTAACTAACTAAAAGGGAAAAAGTGCAGGAAAAATGCTATATAAACTCACACCATGGGAATAAACATCTCTTTATGCAAATAAATAAATAAATAAATAAATAAATAAATGGATCTTTTAAACCCAAACCAGTGTTAATGCCATGTTGATGCCATCATGGTACCCTCACTTGATGCTTCTTTTGATAGGTTTTGCCATCCTATTGTCTAAAGTGAATGTAGGGGCGCCTGGGTGGCTCAGTGGGTTAAAGCCTCTGCCTTCGGCTCCGGTCATGATCCCAGGGTCCTGGGATCCGTCCCACATTGGGCTCTCTGCTCAACGGGGAGCCTGCTTCCTCTCCTCTCTCTGCCTGCCCCTCTGCCTACTTGTGATCTCTGCCTGTCAAATAAATAAATACAATCTTAAAAAAAAATAAAGTGAATGTAATGACTGATCCAAATCACTACAGAGAATGGTTTATAAATACATTTTATTTGGAAAAAAAAAAAAAAAAGGCAGATGAAGACTAAAAGAAAACCTCAAACCTTCACCCACCCAGTCAAGGCCTTGGTTCTAGCATTTTGCATCCTGCATGGTGTTCAAAAGAATATTTCCTGATGGAGGGGATTAGGAGAAGGAGTCAGCTCCCCCATTGCAAGGAATGTGTGTGTGTGTGTATGTGGGTATATATATGTATTTGTATTTGTATGTATATTTATAAATCCCCCTTTTTTCTGCTTATAATAATCATTTTTAATTTACTACCTTAACATGCAGCAAAATTTCACATTCTATTTTGGAGTGATGAGAGACCAGTCAGAGTAGAGAAGGAGGAGAGATGCTTCCCTATTTTGCACTGTGGTCCTTTGATAAGGACACTTCAGGGTTTACTCAGTTAAGGGGTAGTCAGGTGATTTCAGACCTGCTGCTGAATAACGATGAGATAATACTTAGAAATATGTGTCTCTGTTTATCTCTGTAACCACAGGTATGTGCCTGAGTTTCCCAACAAATGGCTAATTATCTCTGCATTTTCAGTGGTCTGGTGGCCGCTGACAGCCCCAGAATAAGCAAGCTTCACTTAGGACCCATCTGGACTCTTGGCCACTCATGTGGGTGATACTAGTTATAGAAATCAGTTTCTCAGAGCCTATGCAAACCTCCTGATTTTGTTTCAAATTTACTTTCTTCCCCATGACATCATTTGGAGATAGCCAAATAGCCAACCTTATTTTCTTTTGTACTTGTCCAAACTATAAACTGGATAACTTTTCTCAGCATACATTTGCATTTTCTACAAATGTCATTTCAAATAATATTTAAACTCTATGGTTATTAATGTTTTATAGCACCTGATACAATCTAAGGGGTTTAAAAAGGGAGGGGAATTTTCCTCTGCAGGAGATTTATTTTGTTTTAACTAGGGAGCCCAGGATTCAAGTCAAGGTATCAAAGGTGTTGTTTGACACTGTTGGGGATGGTCATTACTTACAATTACATATTTCAAAATAGAGTTAATTCTTCACAGAATCTTGTTTTTGTTGTAATAATTTCAAATTTAAGCAATTAATATTATTATTTAGGCTTGTGTAGGATTTGCTCTGTAAGCATATAATTTTTATAATTGTTGACATATAATGATTTTATATGTGCATATTGGGTCAATGGAGCTAAATAATTTTAGCAATGTTGAGATATATGTACATGTATTCATATACATTTAATAAAATATAATTTTTTAAAAGATTTTATTTATTTTTTTGACAGATAGAGATCACAAGTAGGTGAAGAGGCAGGCAGAGAGAGAGGAGGAAGCAGGCTCCCTGCGGAGCAGAGAGCACGATTCGGGGCTCGATCCCAGGACCCTGGGATCATGACCTGAGCCGAAGGCAGAGGCTTTAACCCACTGAGCCACCCAGGTGCCCCTAAAATATAATTTTTAAATGTGTGATTTTATATATAATTATTTTGGTATAGTTCATGCATTTTATTTTATGGTAGCAGATGATATATAAATATAGATATATAAATGTAGATATATATTGAATAGATTTTCCATAGTCTAGTGCTTTTTATGCCTTTGAAGTTGTGAGAATTTAGTCTTTATTCATGAGCTATAGTCTAGAAACTATTAAGAAAATATAAGAAATTTTAAGAACAACTTATTTTTTATCCTAGAGGTTTTCCTATTGTATTTAAACTTTGCTTTTAATGCACATTCTTATTCTATTCTTTGTAGGACATGGTGGTTTCCTATTAAGTAAATTGCCATTGGTCTTACTAAAGGGATTCATCCTAAAATATGCTCATGGAGAGCTACCATGAGACAGGGTCCTAAGAGTTGATCTTGATGTTTAGGTCTTCTCCCAATGCTGTGGAAGAATGCATAGCTACAGAAAAGAAAAAAAAAATCAAATTATAGGTGTCATGGAAAACAAGAGTGTTGGAGTGAATCTAAACTCATCTGAAAGCAAAAGCAAGGCCATGAGTTGGAAGAAAAATCATGTAGTTGAAAGCTGTGGAGATGAGGAGTGTACTGGATTGTGCGATTCAAGGTGGGTTAGGACTAGTGTCCTAAGACAATGCCAGGGCATTAGAACCTCACTCTCGTGTGGCCTAAGTGTCCAACACAGCACCAGGTGGACTTAGTCACTTTAGCCATGTACAAGGAATATGTGTGATAAAGAAATTGATGGCTACCTTTGCAAAATTTGCTAACTTCGAACAGGAGTCCTAATTTAATTTTTGATGACTGTTTTTAATAGCAACTAACTTTTTATGACTTCAATTACTGCCTCTCTTCTTTTCCAAATAGTTGCCAAAAGTCTACTTCTTTAGCCACAGAAACTGTCCCATTTCCAAATAACCAATGTAAACATTTTCCATTGGATATCTTTTGTTACTTCAAAATAACAGATCTGAATTTGTATTTACTGTCTTCCCCTGAACTGGATTTTCCATGTAATATAATTTTGTTGTGACATCCATAGACTCCATATACCCATTCTCCGAAAGTTTAATTTTGCTTTTATTTTCACCTTTGTTTAAACTTACATCTTGAGTTAAGTTGGAAAGCTGATGTAAGCAAGACAAAGATTAATTGACTGGACATATTACCTGTTCTATTTTTGTATACTTCCAACTTACGTACAGCATTTATATGAATAAGAAGCAGCTGGGCCTAAGCCTCCTTCATTGCCTTGGGAGATCTCCTATAGTGGTTTCTAGTGATTTTATATAGGAGATTATACTTTTACTAATAGTAGAAAATCAAAGTGCAATGCTGTTGTTCAGTGCAATAATCTGTGTGCATCAAAACAATGCGAACTATGTCCAATACATCAGGCAAATAAAAAAAATGGGGAATGTGATTTTATTAAATTACCATAAGTTATGAGCCATATTTTTTCAATTCTAAAAAATTCAATTTACTTTTAATTTTAATGGTTTGAAATTGGGAAGTATCTTTCAATTGATGTCAAAATATAATTGATGTCAAAAGAAGCCTATATGCCTTTGGGCAGTGAAATAAATTGTAAAGTCATTGTCATTTCTTTTTCTTCTTCTTCTTTTTTTTTTAAAGATTTTATTTATTTATTTATTTATTTGACAGACAGAGATCACAAGTAGGCAGAGAGGCAGGCAGAGAGAGAGGAGGAAGCAGGCTCCCTGCTGAGCAGAGAGCCAATGCTGGGCTTGATCCCAGGACCCTGGGATCATGACTTGAGCGGAAGGCAGAGGCTTTAACCCACTGAGCCACCCAGGCGCCCCAAGTCATTGTCATTTCTGAGCTTATAGTATCATGGCCAAGAATTAAAGACATCTGTTCATCTGACTCCTGTTTCATCAGACTTCCACATGAAAAGAGTTATTTGCCTCAGTACCACTAGAGCTGATTGAATTTTAAATTTGGACTTGTAAATGTTATTTAAAATGTCCTCAGAAAATAATATACCCTTCGGGAGCGTTGGAATGAAAGTTACTACAAACCCAGATGATCACTTGTCTTTTGCCATCCAGTGTGATTCAAGACAGTAGTATTGCCAAATCACTGGAACTGATCAGAGACTTTTCAGAACTAGACAAGATTTTGGGGACCAACTTTTGAGTCCTGAGGACTATCACTCATATAATTAAGAGCCAAACAAAAACAAAGCAAGTAACTAAGAGTTTAACCAAATGGAAAATGAGAGAAGAAATGGAGAAAATGGAGAAGTGAATGGAAAAGAAACTCTAGGGTTATCTGATGTGTTTCACAATTATATTGCTGTTCCTAAAAGGTGCTGAAGAGATTAGGATTAGCTGTACTGGTAATCCCTGCGATTCTATACTGAACCTCTGATCAGCAAAATTTAGTACGATCTTGGACTTAGAATTTGTCATGACTAAGAAGCTAATATTGATGAACAATGTGGCAAGGGATTTTGCACCTAAGTGTATGCTGTTGTTGGGTAGTTTCTTAAATTTTTAATTTTTTTAAGATTTTATTTATTTATTTGAGAGAAAGAGAGCAAGCATGAGTGGGGGAGAGGGGCAGGCAGAGAGGGGGAAAATAGACTCCCTGCTGAGCAGGGAGCCTAATGTGGGGCTTGATCCCAGGACCCCGGGATCATGACCTGAGCTGAAGGCAGACGCTTAACTGACTGGGTCCCCCAGGTGCCCCTGTTGGGTGGCTTTTAAATGTGTACATTTTAATACAACATCTTCTCTTGAAATTCTACTCCTAAATTGATATGCCTTAAAAATTAATACTGTTTTAGGATTAGGGAAATTGTGGCAAATTAACAGTGTCATTAGAAAGATAGAGGCTGCCATGCAACTTTATTTGCATTACTCTTAGGTTGTAACTTTTTACTCTAAATTATTCATATTTGTATCTATTATCTTCCATACCCAGCAGGAACTTTACTGATGGAAGAAACTGTGAGTACAATTAGTGAACCCTAATTTGCACAGAATAGGTGCTATACATTCTTTTTGGCCTGAAGAAATTAGGAAGAGGTGAAAGAGCAGAAAAACAAGAGGGAAAGTAAGAGTTCAGGGGAGAAGTTGTGTCAGAAGCCAGGAGCAAACGCTGTGCGGTGGCCTCTCCCGACTCTCTTGACGCTGATGGGCAAACCTCCGGCATTTCCACCTCTGTTCAATATTCCGTCTTTTGCAGTCTACACACATCAGGAAGTTGCTTTAGATTAACACTTAGTTTTAAATGGGAATGCAAAAATAAACTAGCTATAATCTGTCTAAAGGGAGGGATTATGTCAAAGATTGTGTATAATGAGAATATACCTAGTGCAATGAAGACACACAAGCAATTATGAGTGTAAAGAGGAGGTCTAGTTTTCCACATGCAAAATAACACTAAGGTGATGGTGTGTTCAGAATAATGGCAAATAATTTATTTTCATGTCTTCAAATAATGTCAGTTTACTTACTGAGAATTTTAATAAAAAAGTATGCCCTTGTGTATCACGGATGCCCAGAAAAGTAGATGTTGCGGTTCAAATCCCTTCACTTTGATTTATTAATCCTCCGTTTATTTGGATGCCGTGTCACAGAGTACAGCTAATAAAAGCATGAACATTTGTCTCTGAGCAAGTTTGATTTGAGGTGAATAACATTAAACAACAGCCTATTGACAAGCAATTAAACACCACTTCCCCTAGCACTGCTGTGAATTATGGTGGTCCTAAGTAATGGAAGCATCCTTATGTTTTAGAATTCCAATATAATCTAAGATGAGAAGAACCTTTAATTAGATTTTCAATAGAATCAGGGAAGACCCACTGCTCATCATCTTGACTGCTTATCTGCATCGACTGAGGCCAAAACAAAACAAAGATAAATAGCAAAATTCATTAACAATCCATTTACTTCGACTGCAGCTTCCAATTGAATGGACATTATTCATGCCCACTGCCATCTCCTCAGGGAATATCACACAGCATTCCCCAGACAGAGTGCTGTGCCTCTTAACTTGAACTTTTAGAGTAATTTAGTCAACTCTTCTGCACCACGGAGTAACCTCACTGAAGCAAAAAGAAACAAGGTGGTTTTCTAATTCCATTTACACTTAAAATGTTTATTTGAAGAACACGAAGTAAACAGAGGTACCAGGCAGAAATTGTGTGCCCTTTTGAGCAACAGAAAGGAAAGGCAGTCCCCCAAATGCCCAACTGGAAAAGTCACAGGAGATATTTGCATTGTCCAAGATCATCGTCTGGTCAGACTGGAAG
Source organism: Mellivora capensis (assembly GCA_004024625.1). NCBI lineage: Eukaryota > Metazoa > Chordata > Mammalia > Carnivora > Mustelidae > Mellivora > Mellivora capensis. The sequence continues at coordinate 50,588 of PISX010009044.1, forward strand.
AACATTTACAAAAGAAAGGTGACTATAATACTCTCCTGCAAGTGAAGAAGCTATTTTTTCACCCTGTAGATTTGAGGATGCAAAAGTCATTGTAAGGGCCTATTCATCCAGGCGGCTCCACCCCAGTTGAACTGCCATTTTGTTGTTTATGCAGTAAAATTTAAATTGACCCTGACTCCCCCCCCCCCCAAAAGGGGAACTTACTTAAAAGCAAGTCTGGGAAGCCAGTCCCAGGTAACAAAGCCCAAATACAAGGGTGGGTCAGGTCAGGTGGAGATAACAGCTGGAATGCAGGGATGAGTCAGGTCACGTGGAGACATCCAATCAGTAAAATGTGCATACTGTCTCCCTAGTTACCAAGGAGTATGGGCCTCGCCCTTTGGGCACCTTTTGGGCGCCAGTTCTGACCAAGGTGATAGGCTGGTTCAAATATCTACTAGGGTAAATTGTAATTCAATTGGTCACTTATGTGTGACCTAACATGACTGTGCAGCTTTCTCTGTGTGTTACAATTTCTTTGGCCACCTGTGTGTGGCCAGGCCCAACCACACCGCCTTTGCCCTTAAAAGCTCGTCTGTGAACCAGAGAGAGGTCGCCCTCTCTGTAAGAGGCACGGCCCTGAACATTTGATTCTCGATGCTTGGTGGGAAATAAAGCTTTGCTTGACCTTCGCTTTGTATCAGTCTCGCTCCTTTAATCACGGACCCATTATTGGGGGACCCAACATTGGGGATCCAACATCATGGAATAGAGGCACTGTGCGAGCTCTTATTGTCTATAAAATGTCCTCTGAGGAAGTGTTTGCTAAACTAACATATTGCCCAGGACCAGTATTGGTGTGTTTAATTGGCAGCCTCCTTCCAAGAAAGCCTTGTCGCTCCTTCGCAGGTCTTATTCCCAGTTTTCATCCCTCTTCTCCATCCCAGCGCATCAGCACAGGTATTCTTCTGTTTTTCAATGCACCACAGTTTGTGAAGTTTTAACATTTGCTGTCAGTTAAGGCAGTGTTTTATTCACATGTTTTATTCACATGCCACCCTCTGAAGAACTGCTTTAAATTAGCTCACAAAGAAATGAATGTTTTTTAAAAAAAAAAAAATTTCTTTCACATAATTCTAATTACCATGCCTATTAAATGTTTTTAAATCATATAAAATTTTGCAGAAAAAAGGATTTCATTACAGTGGGATGTGAGTTAGCCACTTTGAAATGATACTTATACTGTCTGAATTATACCTGGTCATCCAAGAAGAAACTAATAATGATTAGATCATAAACAGACAGAAAACAGGTTGCTAAGGAAAGACAAAAGGAAATTAACTCCGTAATTAGGTAACCAAGGTTTTTGTCTACATAATGCCAAAATAGCTAATTTAATATGTTGAATGAGTGAGACTGGTTTTTATTATGTAAGCAAAACAAGGGACTGATTCCCTGATGCTTTTGTTCTTCAATTAGTCGCGGTGGCAGTATATACACATAACTTAAATATGCTTCAAGCTGCCTTTACTTTGTATCTCAGGCAACATTTCTTAATGAGTCTGCCAAAAGAGAAAACAAATTTTCTCTTTAGCTAGGAAGCAATTTCTAAATTCAGAAAGAAGTTTGATCATTTTGGTTGAGTTTACCAGTAATGTTGGTCCACAAAGTAATTTTCATGGTGTGGGCCTATACGTGTGTGTGTGTGTGTGTGTGTGTGTGTGTGTTACTTACCAACATTGAGATGGTTTGCCCAGAGCAAATCAACTCTTTAAAAAGTCTAATTAAATATGTTTATATATTTTAGTCAAGAAATGCTGGTAGGATAGATAAATAACCAGAATTGTGGATCCAGGGCTTATCCTAGAAAATTCATATCCCTTTTGATTCCATTGCACCTTCACTCCTGGTTTATATCTGAACTTTCTTTGGGATTTCTAAAGCCAAGCATAGGTTTTCCCTTAGTTCTAAAAAAAAAACCAAACAATTCAGTCATTATTGCTTCAAGTATTGCTTCTCCCTATTATCTCTGTTTTTCTGGGACTCCAATTAGGCATATGCTTGGCCTTCATTCCTGCATGTTGTTCTTCTTGTGTCTTAACCTGTCTCATATTTTCTATCACTTTATCTTTCTTTGCTGCATTCTGAATATTTTTTCTAGTTAATTAGCTCTTTTTTTGCGCCTGTATTGGTTGAAGCTGCTATTAAATCTATCCAATCAAGATTATTTTACATTTTCAGTTTTTATTTTTGTCTATTTAATGTGCATTTAAAAATCAAATGATTCTACAAACTATGGAAAATAGCAGTCCCTAGGGCCTCTCCCGTCTCATTTCCCTATTCTCAAGAAAATTATTTTTTATTTTTATCTGATTATTTTGGCATTTCTCTGGATAGTTCCAAGTAGTAGATTATAATGCGTCCTTATCATTGGATAGCTTAGGGATTATTTGTTGGCTTATGATAAAGTTGAGAATTTAGCTATTAAAGGTTCTTTATGATGTAGGAACTCAGATCCTTCAGTTGTGGGAAATATTCTAGAGTTAATTCTTTGACGATTACCTCCCCTCAGTTTTCTTTGTTCTCTCTTTGTAGAACTCCCATGACATAGACATTACATCTCCTGGATTGGTTTTCTAAAATATATATATTTATATATTTGATATGTTTATAAAATATATATTATATTTTTATGTATATTAAAAATATTATATATATATTTTCTTTTTGCTCAGACATTTCTTTGACTCCATCTTTTAGCACTTCTATAAAGTTTCTTATTTCTGCTCTATTTTTTATCACTGAGAGCTTCCTTTTATTCTCCTGAGCATTTCTTTATATTGCATCATAGTCTTACTTTTAGTTTTATTATCTTTCCTGTTTACTTAAGGATATTAATTATTGTGTTAATGAGTTTTATTGCCTTGAGTCCTCTCTGTTCCATCAGGGTAATTCTTCCTGTATGTTTGCTTTCGTCTCTGCCTCTTTACATGAGGCTTTCCCAAGATGTGTGCTCATTTTTGGGTATCTGCACATGGTTAAGGATGATGAAAGCTTCTGAGAATTATTGTCTGTAAGCTTCAATGGAAGGTCATGTGGTTTTGTTTGTGGAATTTCTGATATCATAATCTTAGGTCTTTTATTTAAGATTTTTAGATTTCCCAGATTTCTTTGGAGGGTAAAGACCAGCAAGCGTTCTGGGAGCCATGCAAGGTGAGAGGTGTAAGGTTTAGGGTGTGAAATGGGGAAGGAGTTTGGGAAAGGGGTGTCTCTTAGCCAATGGCATGTTTAACTTTACTTAATTTCTTAAATTTTTGTTTTGATTTTATTTTTTCTAAATACTGCCCTACCTTCAACTCTGTCTGATACCCAAAATAAGAGACTAACCAGTCTTAGAAATGAAAGCACTTGTGTGGAACAAGGAAGGAAATCTGGAGAATCTAATTAACTTCTTAATATATCTTAACAAATCCTCTTTTTCCTATGTTTTCAGTAGCATCCATTTCCTGGTAACTGGCATAGCCAGGTTGTTTGAGCCTTTGGGGAATTCTGAAGTATGAAATCAGATGAGTTCTCTGCTCTTCCCATTTCCAGTTTAGGAGTCAGCTTTCTTGGCTCAGCTCCATCTGTTACTACTTGTCTAGCAATTTTCCAGCTTTTCTCAGATTTTCTAAAATCTTGATACCATTCCTTCTCCCTTTCTCACTGAGCTGACTGATCTTGTCAATAGGATTTCAGAAGGGAGAGAGAAGCAGTTAGTCTGCCAACTTTATTTGAAATTTGCAAGTCAATTTATTTTATTATATCTTTAACTTCTAGAAGGCCTATTTGACTTTCTTTTGTGAATATGTCTGGTCATTTTCTAGAGTTCTAATCTTTTAACATATTTTAAATGGTTTTACTTGTTGAACCATTTTCATTCTTCTTATTTTATATTCTGTTGCTTGGCAGTCCAATATATGAAGGATTGTAGACCTGATTCTGCTCTTCTGTCTGCTGCCTGTCAAGTAAGTCTGTATTTTCCCTGTACATTTTATGATTTTTGTTGGCTTTATATTTCTTGGAACTTATCAGTAGGATTTATCTAAGGCCTAGATGAGTGGATTCCTCCAGAGAGGATCGTGCTTGCTTTTCCTGATCCTCTGGGGGCTGGGAAGCGTTTGAAACTAAATTCTCTGCACGAGGACTTCTGGAAAATGTACGTATTGTGCCTAAGGCCTAGCTTGTGTATGAATTTTACGGGAGCTTTATCTTTCTCCCCCTTTCCACTTAGCATCAAAGTTTAAGATGGAAAATTTCTTTCCTGTCTTTTTCGGGAGGGGATAAATTATTTTTGCTTACTCTTATTCTGAGGATGGGGCACTTTAGAGAGCTTAGTTATATAGGAGTGGTTATTATGAATGCCCAGATTGCACTGGTTCTAGGTTTTTGTCTTTTGTCCCCTGCACCTTGAGAGGACGTAAAAACCAAGTGCCATGTCACCTGCATTAAGCAAATACTCTTGGAGTGAAGATAGCTTCACATTGTCTTCTATGTACCATTTAGATACCCATTTTCATTTTGTTTTTTGTACTGATAATATTTACTTTCTTTCTGTCTTACTGAAGTTCTTAAAAAGATGCCTTTGATGATTTATCTAACATTGCAGTTTGCTTTCCATTGTAGTGTCAGTCATGGTGTCTGACCTATTAACTTTACCTTGCATATTTGCTGCTTTCTCCCAAATGTATCTGGTTTAGGGATTGCATTCTCTCCTCCTCTTGTCATATCCTCTATGTCTGGCATATCCATATCCTCATCCATATCCAGATTCCTCTAACATCCATGTTTTGAAGATTCCCAGATACGTGGCTCTAGTTCAGATCTTTATTTATTTACTTTTTTAAAGGATTTTATTTATTTATTTGATAGACAGAGACCACAAGTAGGCACAGAGGCAGGCAGGGGATGGGGGGAGCAGGCTACCCGCTGAGGAGGGAGCCCAATGCGGGAATTGATCCCAGGATCCTGAGATCATGACCTGAGCCCAAGGCAGAGGCTTAACCCACTGAGCCACCCAGGCGCCCCTAGTTCAGATCTTTAAATGGAGCTCCAGAACTATATCTCCTAGTGTGCCCAGCCCATCTCTATGAGTTCTTTTAAAAATTCCAATAGAAGATTTTGTGTAATTAATGTTTGCTGTTTTATATTTATTTCTTATTTTTCTCCAGAAATGGCTTCTTTTTCTGCCTTCTTTATCTTGATAATCTAACCAGTCATAAAACCCAGTCATTGTAGTCTTATATGATATTTCTACATCTCTTCCTCAACTTATGGGCTTATGTCCCAAGAAACTCATCATAAGTTGAAAATATCATAAGTCAAAAGTGTATTTAATATATCTAATGTACTAAACCTCATAACCTATCTTAAATGTGCTTAGAACATACATTAGTTTGTAGTTCAGCAAAATCATCTAATACAAAATCAATTTTATAATGAAGTGTTGAGTATCTCAAATAATTTATTGACTACTGTACTGAGAGTGAAAAACAGAATGGTTGTATGGGTACAGAATGGTTGTTAAGTGTATGGGTTGTTTACCCTCATGATCTTGTGACTGCCTGGGAATTACAGCTTATTGCCCACCATCACCAGAGAGGATCACATTGAGTATCACTGCCCCAAAAAAAGATCAAAATTCCAAATTTGAAATGAGATTTCAACTGAATGTGTATCACTTTTGCACCATTGTAAAGTTGACATATCCTAAGTTAGGGATCACCTGTACTTCTCTCAACAACACATTCAGTTACTCACTAAGTCTTGTTGATTCTCTCTTCTAACTGGCGTTTCTTTCCTTTTCATTTGTCTCCATTCCCTTGGCCACTCTTGGAAAGCCAGTTATATTCATTCTTTAGATTGGCTTTCCTTTTCTTATCTAAGTTTCCACCATCTCTTCCTTCAATTTGATAACAGGTAATTATTTCTAAAGTGCAGCACTGATACCATTTCTTTGATTAAAATCCTTTTTATGGCTTTCAATTATCTCCAAAGAAAAGTCCCAATTTTTTAGAATGGTACTTAAAATCCTTTTCAATCTGACTTTGACTTGGTTAGATTCATCTTCTACTACTTGAATTCTCAGCTCTAGCAATATTAAACTATTTACACCTCTTCAAATCTACATTTTTTTCATACATTTGCATGCTTCTACACACCTCTACCCATACACCTTTCAGAAATTTTCAACAATTCTCTCCTCTGTAACACCATCAGTGTGTACCTCTATTGATTCACATGTTGAGCTTTATTATAGTAGTTTTTTCCTCATCAGAATACAAATGACTTAGGCTGTGCTTTTTTTTTTTTCCTTTATATTTCCCATGTAAGTTCTTGACACATAGCTGACACTCAATAAATTTTGAATTTATGAATGAATGAATTTATTGGAAAACTTTGGAACAGAACCATGTCTCCAGACTTCTTTTCGTTTTGCCTTTGCTATGTAATCTGAACCAAATTTAATTAAAAAAAGAATCATTTTTTATAGAAATGCTTTTCATGTCCTAATAATTTTAAACTCTTTTGGAAACTTCTGATCTCACAATACCATAACCTCAGTACTGGAAGTGAGCCTAGAGGGTATTTTAAGCCCCCTTCCAAGCAGGCTCTGAGTTTCTGCACAAGTGCTCTAACATGTGTTTTTCCATACTGTATTTGAATAACTTCAGGGATTGTGAAAATCAGGAAGCCATGGGGCCGAAGCTTTCTATCCTTGTAGAATTATGACCAAAAAAAAAGATCTCCTTTTATACTAAATTTAATTTTTTCTGTCTACAAGTTTCATACACTGGCCTTAGTAAAACCCAAGGGCAAAACAGGACATATTTAATACCTCTTCCATAAAATAGCCCTTCACAAATTTGAAGACAGGTTATGCTCCCCACCCAAATCTTCTCTATCTCAGCTTGAAATATATAAAATGCTTTCAGCTGACATTTATAGGCTTCTCACTCTGATTTCACCATCACCTTTCTTTTTCTATCTATAAGGAATCTCTATTAAAAGGAACTTAAGCTTCTAAGATTGTCTGATTTAAAAAGAATTGAGTTGGACCCTCACATTACTGTTTCTAAACATTTTGATGAAATGTTATTTATGCATATTTATCCTTATTGCTATTTTCTTCTTATAAAGCTGATTTTCTTCTTGTAATAAAAAAAGTAAAACAACACAGAGTTGTCAGCATGATGTGTATATTCCATAACTCTACTTTTCAGGCATTATAATTTTTAATAGTTTAGTGTATAGGTTTTTCTTATTTTAATATTCATATAATATACATATTATAGGGGTGCCTGGGTGGCTCAGTGGGTTAAACCTCTTCCTTCGGCTCAGGTATTGGTCTCAGGGTCCTGAGATCGAGCCCCACATTGGGCTCCCTGCTCGGCAGGGAGCCTGCTTCCCCCTCTCTCTCTGCCCCCCTTCTCCGTGTGATCTCTCTCTCTGTCAGATAAATAAATAAAATCTTAAAAAAATACATATCATGTATTTGTATAATATATGTACTTACCAAAATATTATAAAAATTAGATTATGCTATGTGCACAGCATTTTATAACTTACTCCTCTCATTTAACATGATGTTTGCACATTTGTTATATATTTTGGTTTATTTTGCATAACTGTACTCATAACACTGGTTGATTCCATGTAAAAGCTGCAAAATATTCTATTCTTTAAATCTATTGCCATTTATTTAACTAATCTATTGATGTTATTTCCAATTACTGGAATCATAAACAATTCAATAAAAATTATTAAGCATGTGCAATATGTGCAGTGTTATGCCAACCACTGGAGCTAAGAAGATGAATACAATAATCGCTGTCTCCAGGGAGTTCACAATCTAGTGTAATAGAGCAGTAATCCATAACCATAATACAAGCGCTATTTCAAGAATATACACAGACACACAGAGGAGGCAGACACTTGGAGTATTCTGGTAGAAGTTGCATAAAGAATGCAATACTCATTGTTGTACATTGAAACGTAAGACTTCATCAAAGAGGAAAGGTATTTCTCGTTGCTGGGAGCAGCATATTTCAAGTCGTATTGCTATGCAAAATTATGGTATATTTGAGGAACTGCAGGTTAGTTCAATGTATTATACATGGCAGAACCATGTAAAAAATGACTGATGAAGCAGGTCAGGTATATCTAATGATGGACCTGTTTTACTACACCACCAGCTTTGGATCTTATCTGATTGGTAATACAGAGCCAGATTAGTTCAGTGGAGAGAGCTAGGGAAGGTATAATATGCAGCAGTTCCAGATGGGAATACGTCTTCTTCAAGAAAAATTCTGTAAGCAATGATGTTTTGCCTGATTTGTCCTACTCAGGCAGAACAGATGATGTTAGCTCCCTGACACTATCCCCTTGGGCCTTATCACTGCAGAGCCCTCCAGTCCTCTTTCCAACTGCATGAGTTATCTACTGAAGCCAGAGACCATTCTGCCCAAGGTCGTAGTGAAGGGGTGTTAGAAAAATTAATGCTCCACACCCCCAAGCATTTCTCAACCAATTACCAATGGGAATTGGTTTATAAATCCCCTCGTTCTCTTGCCCCTGGTGTGGGCTAATTCTGGGCACATCTTCAGGACTAACATGGAGAGTTACCTAGTGGCATTAAGCCCCAGGGTCATAGAGGTAACTGGCCCAACAGCATATCCTTTATTGCCCACTTTCTCTTCCCTGTCTCACTTCTCTGCTCCCACACCTAGCGTCCCCTTTCTAAGATCACCTTCTAAATAAATCAGTTTCACTTGAATCCCAGTCTCAGGGTCTCTTTCTTAGGGAATGCAAACAAGGCATTTTTCAATAAAATCTTGGCCCAAATAATCTAGACTATCTACCAGTTCAGTAACCTACTTATTTATCTGGAATTGTACCAAAAAAGCCCTTTTATTTGTTATTGTGTACCAGGTGTAAAAATAAATGACTTAGTAGAAAATGACTTGCTGGGCACCTAGGTGACTCAGTTGATTAAGCATCTGCCTTCAGCCCAGGCCGTGATTCCAGGGTCCTAGGATCAAGTTCTGCATCAGACTCCCTGCTCAGTGGGGAGCCTGCTTCTTCCTCCCCCTCTGTTGCTCCCCTTGCTTGTGTTCTTTACCTCTCTCTCTCAAATAAATAAATAAGTAAAATCTTCAAAGAAAAAAAAATACCAATCTCCCTTCTCTGAACTTAAAAAAAAAGGAAAGAAAAGAAAAGAAAATGACTGTTCCAGTCTTGGATAGTCTGATTTCAAGGAGTAGAATCCCCTCAAAGAAGCTCAAGCAAAATAAAAGAATCTCAAGAAACCAGGTTTAGCTGGGCTGTACTTAAGCTGAAATCATGCAACATCTTTTCTTGCATTCTTTTATTTTGCATCTGAGTTGTCTTTCACTTATTTTAGCACATTTCTTCCCCTTTCTTTGCTGAAGCTTGACTTCCAAATGAGAATCTTAGAAGTGGCACCCTGTTAATGCTGGTTTGCACATAGTATTTGACTAAAATGGCACTTACTCTGCCCCCAAGCATCCAGGATATTGTATCTCTAGAGATTAAATCAATCTACTGGTTCTGTTTTAAAAGTTAGTTTAATAGTTTAGTGAGGTCTAGTTGACACATGATGAACTGCACATATTTAAAAAGTGCAATTTGATAAAATTTGATATATTTGTATGCCAATAAAACTACCACCATGATCAAGATGATGAACACAGGCTTACTGTTAAAAGTTTCTTCATATCCCTTCCTAAGGGAGAACCTAGGCAGGAACCTTTGTGACCTTGGCCACAGCAACTTCTGGCTAGGTGTGTCTTCAAAGGCAAGGGAAACAAAAACAAAAATGAACTATTGAGACTACATCAAGATAAAAAGCTTTTGCACAGCAAAGGAAATAGTCAACAAAACCAAAAGGCAACCTATGGAATGGGAGAAGGTACTTGCAAATGTCTTACCAGATAAAGGGCTAGTATCCAAAATTTATAAAGAACTTATCAAACTCAACACCCAAAAAGCAACAACAAAAAAATCCATTCAAGAAATGGGAAGAAGGCATGAAAAGATATTTCTCCAAAGATGATATAAAACTGTCCAACAGACATGAAAAAATTCTCCACATCTCTTACATCAGGGAAATACAAATTAAAACCACAATGAGATACCATGTCACACCAGTCACAATGGCTAAACTTAACAAGTCAGGAAACAATAGATGTTGTCAAGGATGCAGAGAAAGGGGAACACTCTTACACTGTTGGTGGGTATACAAACTGGTTCGGCCACTCTGGAAAACAGTATGGAGGTTCCTCAAGATGTTTAAAATAGAACTACCCTGTGACCCAGCAATTACACTAGTAGATATTTATCCAAAGGCTACAAATAGTGATTTGAAGGGTACATGCACCAAATGTTTATAGCAGCAATGTCCACAATAATCAAGCTATGGAAAGAGTGGAGATGTCCATCAACAGATGAATGGATAAAGAAGATGTGGAAAATATATACAATGGAATATTACTCAGCCATTAAAAAGAATGAAATCTTGCATTTGTAATGACATGGATGGAACTAGAGGGTATTATGCTAAGTGAAATAAGTAAGCCAGAGGAAAACAAATACCATATGATTTCACTCAGATATGGAATTTAAGAAACAAAATAGATGAAGATAGGGGAAGAGAAGGAAAAATAAAATAAGATGAAAACAGAGGGAGGGAAACCATAAGAGACTCTTAGAGGAAACAAACAGGTTTTCTGGAGGGGAGGTGGGTGGGGGTAATGGAGTAACTGGGTAATGGGGGTAATTAAGGAAGGCACTTGAAGTAATGAGCACCAGGTGTTATGTGCAACTGATGAATCACTAAATTCTATCTCTGAAACTAATAATACAGTCTGTTAATTAAATGAATTTAAATAAAACAAATTTAAAAGAATTTCCTCATATCCCTTTGTAATCTCTTGCATCCAAACTTTGCCTCTGCAAGTCCCTGTCCTCAGGCAACACTTGATCTCTTCTTAGTATAGATGAGTTCATATTTACTCTAATTTTATATAAGTGGAGCCATACAGTATATGCTCTTTTTTGCCTGGTTCTTTCATTTTGTGGAATTATTTTGCTATTTACCCATATTATTATGTGCATCTATAATTTACATATTTTAATTGCTAAGTAATATTGTATTTTATAAATATGCCATGATTTGTATTCATTCACATTTTTCAGCAGTTGGACATTGGGGACGTTTAAATTGTTTCCAGTTTGGGATAATTAAAAGTAATGTCACTCTGCACATTCATGTGTAAGCCTTTTTATGGGCCTACATATATTTAATTTGAGTTGGGAAAATATCAGGAATGTAATGACTAGGTTATATGGTAGATGTACCTTTAAGTTTTTAAGAAACTACAAAACTTTTTTTCAAAGCAGTCATAGCATTTAACATTGCCACATGTAGTATATGAGTATTTTAGTTGTTTTATTTTTACTTATTTTATTTATTTTTTTAAAAGATTTTATTTATTTATTTGAGAGAGAGAGAGAGTGCTCGAGAAAGCACGAGAGTGGGGAGGGTCAGAGGGAGACGCAGACTCCCTGCTGAGCAGGGAGCCTGATACGGGACTTGATCCTGGGACTCCAGGATCAGGACCTGAGCTGAAGGCAGTGGCTTAACCAACTGAGCCACCCAGGTGCCCCGGTTGTTTTATTTTGATAACACTTGGTAAGGTCAAGTGTTTTTAATTTTAGCTACTCAGATGTGTGTAGTGCTGTCTCTTTGTGGTTTGAATTTGCATTTCCCTGATTACTAATTTGCTGAGCAACTTTTCCTAGGCTTATTGCTGTGAATATATCTTCTTTGTTCAAAGCTTTTGTCTGTTTTTTTAATGGGGTTACTTGTTTTATTATTATTGAGTTTTTGATTTTTACAATTTTTAGTATTAAGATATAATCCACATAACATAAAATTCACTACATAAAATGTGTATTTTAGTGGTTTTTTAGTATATTCACCATGTTGTACGACTATTCTCACAATCTATTTTAGAACTTTTCCTTTATCCCATAAAGGCTCTCCATGTCAGTCACTCTCAGTTTTCCTCCTCACCCCATCTTCTGGCACTCACTTATTTGCTTTCTATTTCTATAGATTTACATACTCTAGACATTTTATATCTATGGGATCATTTGATATGTGCTTTTTTTTTCTGATTCCTTTCATTTAGCATAATGTCTTCAAAGTTTATTCAAGTCATTGCATGTATAATCTGCAAGCCTTTTTTATGGCTGAGTAATATTTGAGTTTTGAGAATTTTTTATATAGTCTAGATTCACATTTTTTTTTTAAATTAAAAAAAAATTTAAAGATCTTATTTATTTGACAGAGAGAAACACAGTGAGAGAGGGAACACAATCAAGTGGGAGAGGGAGAAGCAGGCTTCCTGCCGAGCAGGGAGCCGATGCGGGGCTCAATCCCACGACTCAAGGAACATGACCTTCGCTTAACAACTGAGCCACCCAGGTGCCCCAAGATTCACATTCTTTATTAGATTCATGATTTGCACAGATTTTATCCCATTCTGTGGTTTGTCTTTTCTTTCTCTTAACAGTATGTTTCAAAGATTAGAAATTCCTAATTTTAATGAAGTACAATTTATCATTTTTTCTTTTGTGGGTCATACTTTTGTTACATTATCTAAGTACTCTTTGTTCCTAAGGAATATAGGATCACAAACATTTTCTCCCGTGCTTTCTTCTAGAACTTTTATAATTTTAAGTTTTGACTTTAGATACATGAATCATTTTACATTAGCATTTTCATATAGTGTGAGGATAGATCGAGGAATTTGTTTTATGCATATGGGTATCTAATTGTTCCAGCCCAATATTTTGAAAGATTACTCTTTCTCCATTGTTATACTTTTGCTCCTTCCTTGAAAATCAATTGACTATATATGTGTGACTCTCTTTCTGGACTCTAAATGTCCATTGATCTACTTGTCTACCTTGACACAAATATTGTGCTGTCGTGATTTTTACTATAGTTTTATCATGTCTGTGAATTAAGTGAAATAATTCCTCGATTCTTTTTTCCAAAGGCGTTTTGGATATATACTATGTCCTTTGCATTTCCACATGAATTTTAGTATTAGGTCACCAAATTTAGAGAGAAGTCTGTTAGAATTTTTTTTTTTAAGATTTTATTTATTTATTTGACAGAGAGAGATCACAGTAGACAGAGAGGCAGGCAGAGAGAGAGAGAAGCAGGCTCCCTGCTGAGCAGAGAGCCCGATGCGGGACTCAATCCCAGGACCCTGAGATCATGACCCGAGCCGAAGGCAGCGGCTTAACCCACTGAGCCACCCAGGCGCCCGAAGTCTGTTAGAATTTTAATTGACACTGCATTTATACGGTTTTGGGAGGACTGTCATCTTAAACAAATTGTATTCATGAACATGTATACGTTTCTAATTACTTAGGTCTTCTTTTATTTTGTCATCAAATATTGGGTCCATGTAAAAATTCTTACACATTTAAGTTAGATATATCCAAAACTAATTCATATTTCCTGATGTTATTATAAATACTATTTTAAAATTTCAAATTCCAAATGGTCATCACTAGTATATGGAAATTTTTTTTATACATTGATCTTGTATTCTGAAGGCTTGCTGAATTCATTTACTCTTCTAGACACTTTTTTGAAGACTGCATCAAGTTTTCTGCATATATGATCATGTCATCTGTGAATAGTTTACTTTTGATAGGATTTTAAATTGCACATCCAATTCAGATGGTTTAATAGATTTATTCAACTACTTCTTCATGAGTAAGCACTGTTATTTTGTCTCTCAAGGAATATTTTCATTTCATATGTTGCCAAATTTATTGGCATGAAGTAGTTCATAGTATTCCTTTATTACTTTTAAATATTTATAACACCTATAATGATTTGGTTTTATTACTTTCTCTATTGTTTTTCTACATTCTATTTTCATTGATTTCTGCTCTGACCTCCATTATTTCCTCTCTTATGCTTGCTTTCTGTTTATGCTCTCTTTTTCTAGTGGAAGGTATATAGTGAGGTCATTGCTTTGAGACCTTTCTTTTCCTCTAATGTAGGCATTTCATGCTATAAATTTTCCTTTAATCACTGCTTAAGTTGAATCCTACAAATTTTGATATGTTGTCTTTTCATTTTCCTTTAGTTTAAAATACTTTCATATTTCCTTTTTGATTTATTCTTTGACCCATGCATTCTTTTGAAGTATGTTATTCAGTTTCCAAATATTTGGAGTTTCCAGATGAATTTGTTACTTTTTTCTTATTTTTCATTTTGGTCAGATAATAGAATTATTAAAGATTTACTGAGACTTCTTTTGTGGACCAGCATATGCTCTATCTTGGTATATGTTCTGTTTTTCTTAAAAAAAAAAAAAGTGCCATGCCATTGTTAGAGGGAGTGTTATCTAAAGGTAAATTAGGTCAAGGTGGTTGATAGTTTCACGTCTTCTGTTGCTGCTTCTCTTACTCAGATGGCTCCTATGGATCTCCCAGGATCCGTTGAGCTCGAGCTCCCCGTGGGATGAGTGGTCAAGGCAGCGGCATCTGTGGCCTGGCTGCGCCATTCTCCAGTTTCTTCTGAAGCTCAGCGCCCAGAAGCCACAAAGCTCACTCTGTGGGCTCCATCCGAACCCTGTTTGCCCTCTTGGGAAGCCGCAGGTTTCACCAACCTAGACCAGGCCCTCTGCTGGTCCAAAGAGAACTTTCCTGGGTGAAGGGAACAGCTCACCTCTATGAGGGGCTGGTTGTTTGTCTGGGTCAGGAATAGAGAGCAATTGCCTGAGGCTAGTAATGAGGAAGGAGACTCTGGGAACTGGCAGCAGTGGCCTCCTTGAGGCCTGCCTCCCTACTGCAAGAGGAACAACCTGAGGGCCCTGAGGGCCCTGAGGGTATGGGTGAGCACCTCTTATTTTATTAATTATTGATAGAGTGGTGTTGAAATCCTAGACTGTAAATGTGAATTTGTTTCTTTCTCTTTGCACTTCTATCAGTTTTTTCTTCATCTATATTGAAGCTCCATATTGGCAACATAAATATTTAGGATTATTGTGCCTCTTAAGTGGACCTCTTTATTATTGTGAAATGATCTTCTTTATTCTTGGTAATATCTTATGCTCTAAAATCCACTTTGTTTTTAATGTACTAAACCGCTTTTGAAAATTTTGAGTAGTGTTAACATGGTGTTGGGGGTCTGGGTTCCTCACAGGTTCTCTCGAGTTCTCCACAGAAATGAAGCAGTAAATAACAGAAACTATATATGTATATAGGTAAGAGTGTGTGTGTATGTATAAACATATATATATATATATATATATATATATAAATAAAACCTTATTGGTAGTAGTAATAATATATATATATTTTTAGAAAATACTTAGAAAAGTAGAAAATACTTAGAAAAGGTATTATAAGAAATGGTCTCATACAAGTGCTAGTACCTTCAGGGTGAGTCAGCAAGCTTGGAGACCAAGGAAAGCCTGCTGGCATTGTCCAGTTAGAGTCTGGAGGCCTGAGAGCCAGGGGGACGGATGGTGCAGTCCCTGTCCAAAGGCTGACAGACTCTGTACCCAAGAAGAGCCAGTGTTTCAGTTCGAGTCCCAAGACAGGATGAAGCTCATGCCTCAGTTCAAAAGGAGTCAGGCAGGAAGAATTCTCTCTTAGAAAGGGTCAGCTTTTTTGTTCTCTTCAGGCCGATGGGATGAAAGCAACTCACATTACGAATAGGCTATTTATATTTAATGTATTTACTGATGTGGTTTGGTTTAAATCTATATTCCTGCTATTTGTTTTTAATTTGTCTCATCTTTTGTTTTTTCCCTATTCCTGTTTTCTTTTGGATCAGTTAACTATATCTTATGATGCCATTCACCACCACCCCCTTTGTTGGCTTATGTTAGGGGTTGTTTTAGTTTTATAGTACTCCTCTTTGACTTTGAAGTCTGCCTTCAAGTGGTAGTTTTTTTTGTTTGTTTTATTTTATTATTATTATTATTATTATTATTATTATTATTATTTTTGCCTTCAAGTGATAGTATACCACTCCATGAGTAGTATAAGATCCATACAATAGGATAATTGCATTTTCTCCTTCCAGGCTGTGCACTATTATTGTCATACATTTTGCTTCTACATTTATAATGAATCATGCAGTGCATTGTGTTTTTTTTTTATTTAAACAGTTATATTTCAAGAGACTAAAATAACAAAGAGACTTTTATGTTTATTCACGTAGTTACTAATTCATTTGTGTGTGTGTGTAGATACAGATTTTCATTTGGAATTTCCTTCTTACTGAAGGATCTCCTTTAACATTTTTTATAGTGTGGATTTTCTGGTAATGAATTCTTTTAGATTTAATATATCTGAAAAAGTCTTTATTTCACCTTTGTTTTTGAGAAAAATATTTTACTGTTCCTATAATCTAGGTTGGCAGTTTTCCTGCTCTTTCAGTACTTCCAAGAGTTGGCTTTACTGTCTTCTGGTTTGGATTATTTCCAATCAAAAGGCTCCTGTCATTCTAATCTTTTTTCTTTATATATAGTGTGTTCTCCCCCGCCCCTGGCTGCTTTTAAGGTTTCCTTTTTACCACTGACTTTAAGTAATTTGATTATGATTTACTGTGGTATAGGTTTCTTTTTGCTTCTTTTGCATGAGGTTTGTTGAGCTTCTTGGGTTTGGGTTTGTGAGTTTATAGTTTTTTTTTTTTTTTTTTTTAATTCAGTTAGCCAACATATAGTACATCATTAGTTTCTGATGCAGTGTTCAGTGATTCATCAGTTGTATATAACATCCTGTGGTCATGACATCATGTGCCCTCCTTAATGCCCATCACCCAGTTACCCCATCTCTGTACCCATCTCCCCTTCTGCAACCCTCAGTTTGTTTTCCAGAGTCCAGACAGAATCTCTCATGGTTTGTCTCCCTCTCTGATTTCTTCCCATTCCATTTTTCCCTCCTCTCCCCTTTGATCCTCTGCACTATTCCTTATATTCTACATATGACTGAAACCATATGATAATTATCTTTCTTTGACTTATTTCATTTAACATAATCCCCTCAAGTTCCATCCACATTGATGTAAATGGTAAGTATTCGTCCTTCCTGACAGCTGAGTAATACTCCATTGTGTACATGTACATATACATATATACATCTTTATCCATTTTTCTGTCAATGGACATCTTAGCTCTTTCCATAGTTTGGCTGTTACGGACATTGCTGCTATGAACATTGGAGTACAGGTGCCCCTTCAGATCATTACATCTGTATCTTTGGAGTAAGTACCTATGGTGCAGTTGCTAGGTGGTATGGTAGCTTTATTTTCAACTTTTTGAGGAACCTCCACACTGTTTTCCAAAGTGGCTGTACCAGCTTGCATTCCAACCAACAGGGTAAGAGGGTCCCCCTTTCTCCCCATCCTTGCCAACATTTGTTGTTTCCTGACTTGTTAATTTTAGCCATTCTGACTGATGTGAGGTGGTATCTCATTGTGGTTTTGATTTGTATTTCTCTGATACCAAGTGATTTGGAGCAGTTTTTCATGTATCTGTCGGACATTTGTTTGTCATCTTTGGAGAAATGTGTTCATGACTTCTGCCCATTTCTTGACTAGATTTTTTGTTTTTTGAGTATTGAGTTTGATAAGTTCTTTATAGATCTTGGATACCAGGCCTTTATCTGATATGTCATTTACAAATATCTTCTCTCATTCTGTCAGTTGCCTTTAGTTTTTTTTTTTTTTAAGATTTTATTTATTTATTTGACAGACAGAGATCACAGTAGACAGAGAGGCAGGCAGAGAGAGAGAGAGGGAAGCAGGCTCTCTGCTGAGCAGAGAGCCCTATGTGGGACTCGATCCCAGGACCCTGGGATCATGACCTGAGCCAAAGGCAGTGGCTTAACCCACTGAGCCACCCAGGCGCCCAGTTGCCTTTAGTTTTGTTGACAGTTTTCTTTGCTGTACAAAAGCTTTTTATCTTGATGAAGTCCCAGTAGTTCATTTTTGCTTTTGTTTCCCTTGTCTTTAGAGATGTGTCTTGCAAGAGGTTGCTGCGGCCAAAGTTGAAGAGGTTGCTGCCTGTGTTCTCCTCTAAAATTTTGATGGATTCCTGTCTCATATTTAAGTCTTTCACCCATTTTGCATTTATTTTTGTGTATGGTGTAAGAAAATGGTTCAGTTTCACTCTTCTGCATGTGGCTGTCCAATCTTCTCAATACCATTTGTTGAAGAGACTTTCTTTTTTCCCTTGGATATTCTTTTCTACTTTGTTGAAAATTAGTTGACCATAGACTTGAGGGTCCATTTCTGGGCTCTGCATTCTGTTCCATTGATCTTTGTGTCTGTTTTTGTGCCAGTACCATACCATCTTAATGATTACAGCTTTGTAATAGAGCTTAAAGTCTGGAATTGTGATGCCACCAGCTTTGGTTTTCTTTTTCAACAACCCACTACATATTTGGAGTCTTTTCTGGTTCCATACAAATTTTAGGATTGTTTGTTCTGAGTTTATAGTTTTAATTAAGTTTGGAAAATTTGCCTACATTTTCTTCATATATTTTTTCTCTCCTCTTCCTTTTGAGAACTCCCAAATACACAAAACTTAGAACCCCTTAAGTTGTCTCCCAGCTCATGTAAACAGTTTTCTTTTTTCTTTGTGGTCTTCTTACTTAATAGTTTCCACTGTTATATTTTAAGTTTACCTATCTTATTTTCTACTATGTCTAATAAGTCCTTAATGCTATCCTCGGTATTTTCATCTCTAATATTTTAGTTTTTATTTCTAGAATTTAAATTGCGGATATATAAAATCTTCCATGCCTTTACTTAACATTTAAATCCTTCCCCTAGCTACTTAAACACATGAAATCCATTTATAATTTTTATGTCCTTGTTGACTAATTCTATTATTTGTGTTGTTTCTGAGTCCATTTCAGTTGATTAAATTTCTCCTCATTATGCATCGTATTTTTCCGCTTCTTTGGATAGAAAATTTTAATTACATGTCGGATATTCATTGTGAATTTTATCTTGTTGGTTGGTGGGTAATTTTGCAGTCCTATGAATATTTCTGAGTTTTTAACTAGGAGATATTTTAGTTACTTGAAAACAGTTTTTGGGCCTTGTTTTTAAGCTTTGCTGGGTAAGGGGAATTGTGTTGCCTTGGGTAAATTTTCCCCACTATTGAGGCAAAACCTTTCTGAGTTCTGCATGAACTTTGATGCTTATGAATTATGAGGTCTTTGACTCTGATTGATGGGAACAGGAACTGTTCAAGAACCTGTGTGAACCATGGGTATTGTGCTTATTAATTCTTTCAGGTGTTTCCTTCTCTAGCTTCAATAGTTTCCTCAAACACATGTGTTAATGGATATTAAGCTGCAGAGTTCTGCAGATCTCTGAGGAATCTTGTGTAGCTTTCTCCTTTTAAGTATTCTGCTATGAATGCAGATGCAATGCTAACTGCCTTGGCCTTCCTAAGCTCCTTGGGAAGTTTGAGGGTGCTCAGCCTAGGTTCCTCTTCCTCTCCCCTGTGTCTGAGCTTATAAAACTAACAGGCATGAATAAGGGGTGAGTGTAGGGCTCATCTCATTTGTTTCCCATCAGTTAGGGATCATTGTCCTTTGTTGCCTGATGTCCAGTATCTTAAACTTTTATAGAATATTTTTACCATATTTTTAGTTGTTTTAGGTGTTTGGGTAAAGCTGGTCCCTGTTACCTCCTTTTATCCAGGTGTGGAATTAGTAGATTTCAACTACAGAACAGCACATTTGGATTCACTCGATGTAGACAGCCTGTCCACCTAGCATATAGAGTAGTTTGTACGGCGGTGATGGTGGCATTGGACAGAATAGGAATGTGTAGTATGTGTACTTCTCTCTTCCAGGGTATTTAGCGCAATAAATTGATCTGGAAGTGGAAATGACTAATAGGACTTCTAAACTGATCAAACAAATGTGATGAAACAAGATCCTTAGATTATTATGCTGTTAGGTGAAGCATATTTAAAATAAGAACAACAATGAAAGCTTATCAGCTCTCTATATAGATATAGACAGATTTAGGTATCAACAATGTCAAGGGTCTGAAAATATTTCCCAATATCACATTTCAGGAGTTGTGAAAATCCTTAGCTTGGAGAGCTTGAGAATTTCATCTGTTTTGGTTTAGGGTGACTTTTTTTGCTTATTGAATTACTCAGTTTCTGCTGATCATTTCTGTATGACTATGACTCAGGATTCTCATCTTATGCTGAGCCTCACTAGAATTGTTGGCCCTTTGCATCGGGATACTTCTTAATAATTCATGGGAATTCCCATGATATATGTACATTCTGTGTGTGCTCTCCAAGTGCAGTTTACAAATTCTGTCCTAAAGCTTAAAGAAGTTTGTTTTACTACAACATTCTAAAATCTTCCAGCAACCACTTGAAATCTGGAGAATCATGTTTTCTGTTTATGCAGTCATATTACATTCTGATGAGTGAGTGGAGCCTGGAGATGCTCCCCAACACTGGCAGACAAGGAGAACTGTTAGTCTGCATACCCTCATTATCAAGGTTGAACTCACTAATACTACCTTTACCTGATGGCAAGGAGTTTTGTGATGTCAATCTTTCTCTATAGTATGTCTTACCTTTCCCCTTTAATTTAATGATGTCTGGCCAGGCACTGAATACTCTCGGTAGCTAAATGAAATATTCCACCTCATGAATGTCAGCTTTTACGAGGTTTCAGATATCTGATGTCTAATAAGCTCAGGAAGTTTTTATTTAATAATCTGGGTGCCTTTTAGGCAAATATGACAAATAAATGGTGATATTTTCATATAGTCCAGTTTTAAAATCTTCAAACTTTGCCTTTGCTTTTCCATCTATGCATATTTACATTTATGTTTTTTACGATGAAAATTATACAAGAGAAAACAGAAAGACTGGCATGTACTGATAATTTGCAGGCTAGTGTTTTAAAATACCTTTTTTTTTTTTAATTGGTCATTTCCTGATATATTTTGTGTCACTATGGTAAGAGAAGGCAAATAAGTATAATCTGGTCATCCATTGATGAATGTGGTTTTATTTTGACAAAGGCTAATTGAAAATAATAAGATAAAACATTAGATTAAATATTCAGGTTAAATTCAGTTTTACTAAAAATGCTTACTGCTCTCAAGGTGTATGCTATGTGGGTGTTAAGCACATAGATGAATTGTAGAGTAAGAACTGTTGTGTTCATGACATGTATAAAATAGTATATGTGATTGCAAGATACTGAACTGTGAGGTGAGTCAACCATAGTTTCCTTGGAAACAATGATGAATAAAATAACTCCTTACACTGAATTAAACTGAGGTAATATAGCTAATGAATTACCTTCCACCCACATTTCCCTCTTTCTTCTAGGTCCTTCCAGTATGTTGTCTCCTGAGTTGTCAATCTTCCCTGCAGATTCTTACAAAATAGGTTTAATGACAGGATTTTAAATTGTAGAGTAGATATCTCTTAATTCTTTGTTATCAGCTTTGTTGATTTCATAACTGATTGCTCTCTCCAATTTGTTTGTTTTTGATATTGTAGATATGTAGGGTTTATTTTCTATTAAAAATTTATCAGTATTAGGGTGCCTGGGTGGCTCAGTGGGTTAAAGCCTCTGCCTTCAGCTCAGGTCATGATCCCAGGGTCCTGGGATCGAGTTCCACATCGGGCTCTCTGCTTGGCAGGGAGCCTGCTTCCCCCTCTCTCTCTGCTTGCCTCTCTGCCTACTTGTGATCTCTGTCTGTCAAATAAATAAATAAAATCTTAAAAATATATATATCAGTATTAATAAGACCACCTATAAGAATGTTCCTAGTGGTTGGCTTTCAAGTGCCTTTTGCACGTTACATGTCATTTTTGCCATGCAAAATTGGAGGACATGTTAAAAATAAGCAGGGTAGGGACACCTGGGTGACTCAGTGGATTAAGCCTCTGCCTTCAGCTCAGGTCATGATCTCAGGGTCCTGGGATCGAGCCCCACATCGGGCTCTCTGCTTGGCAGGGAGCCTGCTTCCTCCTCTCTCTGTCTGCCTGCCTCTCGGCCTACTTGTGATCTCTGTCTATCAAATAAATAAATAAAATCTTTGAAAAAAATTAAGCAGAGTAGGATCCCAAGAATGATTCATTAATCACCTACTCAGTCTACTTCAGCTAGATTGTTGGCTAAAATGAAGGTATACTTATGAAGTACCTTGAAAGCTGTGACCAGACATGAAAATAATTGTATGGAAAAAGTAACACAGTAAAATAGTAAATCAGTTCATAAGTTTGCTATGTAAAAATGAACACAAATAAATGAATTAAAGGATATTTATTGAGTGCTCACTTTGTACACGTTTTAAATCTATATGAAGTACAGAGTATTATTACCCTCCTTTTGCAGATAAAGAAACTGAGGCACAGAAAGTTTAAATAACTTACCGAAAGTGACAGAGCTGTTAGTGGCAAAGCTGATATAAACCCAAGTTTTGTAGCTTTAGAATTTACATTCTTAACCATTATGCTGTTGTTATCAGATGACTGATGAGACTTGGCAACAAAATGAGGCTCAGAAGTTAAAATACTAAGTTCTGTAGAAAAGAATGGTATACACGGGTTAATTTTCTCAGTGTCTTAGCCATTCCCTACCTGTTGTGTGTGTTTTCATATATGACTGTGTCAGAATTCATTCTCTTTTTAACTCTTCTTTCCCTCCCACATTCTGAATCATCAGGATCCAGAGGAAAAAATAATTCTGTATATTTAAAACATGGGGAATTTACAAATGCATTATTTGAACAAAAAGGAAAGAGTTGACATGCTAGCAGAGAATGGGGAGATAGCCCACTGGGAACAGTAGGAGGATCCAGCAACCCCTAAGCTAGAGGGAAAATGGGAAGAAAAGATATGAGCAGAGCCCAGGGAGCTCTGCACAAGCGTTAGGAACTGGAAGCCTGGAGGCCTGTCTAGTGGAGGCTGGATACAATGAGGGGACCAGCTGCTGTAGAAGAACCCATCCACCCAGGGAAGGAGGGTATAAACAGTCTGGTTTTATATACCTCTTCCCTGCCTGCTGCCCTCTGCTTTCTTTCCAAAATTTTCTATCGGCCAATGTCTGCTGCAAGCCAGCTGTCTTAGGAATCTGGGAAAGGTAGTCTGCAGGCATCAGCTTCCCCCAAATTAGAGTTCAGAGCAGGATGAGGAAAGAGATGGTCTGAGCACAGCAGTCTTAGGACATGCACATCTTCCTTCTGTTTTCTGTTTTCTTTTGCCTTCGTATTCCATTTTGACTGTATTGGCTTCATCAGTTTTATACTGTTTAATAACAGCACTTTGCTTTTTTCTTCTACTGACAAGTTAAGGTAGATTTGGCTGCTGTCAACTCTGAAGAATCTGTCCTTTCTCTAGAATCCTTTAGTTCCAGGGATGAGTATGATCCCTGACACATAGGAATTATTCTTTAAAAAAAATGAAATTGATCCCAGAGAGGTTCCTTAAAGAGTTGGCAGTCTACACGTAATGAATATGGTGAACAGCCCACTCTTTGGGGGTACAAACATGGATTAGTTTTACTTTTCCTATAGCCATCACTAACTGCCCAGTTAATAGAATCCTTTTCTCCTTGGAGTATCTGGCTCCATTTATTTTCTCTGTCTCAATCCAGAGTTCTTCCAGGTTATAAACATTAATCTATTCATTTTCTCCCAACTCTTTGTCTTGAAAATGTTCCAATCCATAGATCGTATATAGAATATAAAGTACATGAAGATTACCATGTACTTTCTACTTTACTATATTTGCATACCAGTTATATAAAAATAGACATCATTCCCTCTTCATGTGTGTGTGTGTTTGTGCATGTGTGTATGGGTATATATATTTGGCTTACTATTTGAAAGCAAGTTGTAGGCATTATAGCATTGTTTTCCTTATAAAATATAAAATGCATCTTTTAAGAATAAGAATACCATGTACCACTATCACTCTAAAAAGTTGATAATTAATTACTTTCTTAGAAATATTAGGGAAATGGGGAAATTTTAATGGAAATACAGAAATTAAAAAAAATCCATATTATTATCTAATATCCATCCCATATATAAATTTTCTCAGTTGGCCAAATAATTTCTTTTGGATATATAGTCAGAGATCATGTCCAAAAATGAATTAATTATTTTTTTCTGCATGGTTCACTTATTACTTTGATAAAACTTAGATGCATTTATTTTTGTTTATAGTCAATTTTAAGACCTTTTTTATTCTTTTGACTTTTATGTATTTATTGTATATTTAAAACCTCGACATGGTTATAAAAATATTAAGTAATATCAAAAGATATACCCCACGAAACCTCACTCCCATTCTTATTCCTTCCATCTCATTTTTACTAACTCTTTATATGTAATCATTTAGATTACATATAATCTAATCTTTAGTTTATGGTTTATCTTTGTGTGTGTGTGTGTATGTAACTTTCTCTTTTCCTTTTTTACACCAAAGGTAGAACTGTTATTTATATTATTCTGCATCTTGCTTTTTTTTTTTTTTAAAGATTTTATTTATTTATTTGACAGAGAGAGATCACAAGTAGGCAGAGAGGGAGGCAGAGAGAGAGAGAGGAGGAAGCAGGCTCCCTGCTGAGCAGAGAGCCCGATGCGGGGCTCGATCCCAGGACCCTGGGATCATGACCTGAGCTGAAGGCAGAGGCTTCAACCCACTAAGCCACCCAGGCGCCCCTGCATCTTGCTTTTTTTGACTTGAAAATATAAACATATTTTTTCATAATCTTCATTTTTTTTTAAACAAGAACAAAAATTTATTTTCTCATAGTCCTGGAGGCTGGAAGTCTGGAATCAAAGAATCAGTAGGGCCTTACTTCATCTGAAGGATCTAGAGGAGAATCTTTTGCTGCTTTTTAGCTTTTGGTGGTTGACAGCCATCCTTGGCATTTTTTGCCTTGCGACATAATTGCTCCATTCTCTTCCACTGTCTCCACATGGCTTTCTTCCTGCTGTGTCCCTATACCTCTGCCCCCCACCGCCCCTATTTATTTGACAGAGAGAGAAAGTGTACAAGCAGGGGGAGCTGGAGAGGGAGAAGCAGGCTCCCTGCTCAGCAGAGTTTGGTCCCAGGACCCTGGGATCATGACCTGAGTGCTTAACCGACCGAGCCACCCAGGCACCCTGCACTGTCTTCTTACAAGGAAACCAGTCAAGTTGGATATGGCCCCTACCCTAATCTGTGATTCTATCTGCAAAAATTTTATTACCAAGTATAGGCACGACTTTTGGGTGACACTTTTCAAGCCATAAGTGTCTTCTCTGGCCCACCAAAATTCATGTCTTTGGAAAACACATTCACTTCATCCTGTATCTCCAGAAGTCTAATCTCTTATAGCATGACTCTAAAATCTAAAATATCATCTATACATAATCAACTAAAAAAAAAGCTCCAGATTTAATCTTTTAAGTCCTCTAAATCAGGTATGAGTAAGACTCTGATTGTGGTTCACTGCAATCGATTGCATATTTGTGTCTACCCAAAATTCTTGTTGAAATCCTAACTCCCAATGGAATGGTATTTGGAAGGGGGACATTTGGGAAGTAATTAGATGATGACAGTGGAACCCTCATGAATGGGATTGTGCCCATATAATAGGGCCCTCAGAGAGCTCCCTCATCCCTTATGCCATACGAGGATTAAAATGAGAAGTTGGCCATCTACAGCCTGGAGGAGAGCTCTCACCGGACACCAGATTTATTGGTGCTTTGACTCTGGACTTCATAGTCTCCAGAACTGTGAGGAATAAATGTGTATTGTTTAAACCACTTAGTCTGTGGTATTCTATCATAGTAGCCCAAACTGACTAAGACCTCCATTATGGGGCAAAATTCCTGTTTCATCTGTGGACCTGTGCAACTAGAAAACAAGTTATCTGCTTCCAGAGTACAATGATGAGATAGGCTTAGGATAGACATTCTAATTTTGAAAGGGAGAAAATGGAAAGAATAAAAGGGCTTGTTGGTCTAAAGCAAGTTAAAAACCCAGAAGGATAAATTCCATTAGGTTTTAGGGTCTGAGAGTAATTCTATTTTGCTGATGCTCTGTCTTCTAAGTCCATAGGGTTGTGCTCCTTTACCCCACGCCCATCTGTGGTTTCAACTCCACTCTCTCTTGCCTCTGCATCTCTGACTCCACTCTTAGAGTAATTGTTCCTTCATTTTGTCTATCTCTCTCTCATTTGCTTTTATGGCTGAGCAGTATTTCATTGTGCAGATGAAGTATAGTTTATCTAATCAGTCTCGTATGGATGGACATTTGGATTGCTTCCAATATTTTGCTATTACAAATAATGCTAGAGTGAATAAACTGGTATATAAGGTGTTTAATATTTATGGAGGTATATTTTTAGGGTAACTTCCTAGAAGTGTGGGCTGAGTCTAGGGACAAATGCATAGGTAGACATTTTAGATATTGCCAAATTTTCTTCTATGGAAAGTGATAACATTCTGTACTCCTACCAGCAATGTGTGAGAGTGCCCCTTTTTCTACATCCTTCCTAATGACTATATTGTTAAGTTTTATACTTTTGTCAATCTGATAAGTGTAAATAAAATTCTAATTTTATGACTTGAGGGCCCATTTTTTTCAATTTTTTATCTTTTATTAGTATATTAGCTCTTTATATATTAGATATTAGCATTTTCAAAAATACTAGTAATATTCAATATAATATTTCCATTTTAACTTCAATCCCAGTGCTTCTCCATACCCTCAAGCACTCCAAGAGGGTTATACCAGAGGTGCTAGTGGCTTATGGTAAGATGGAGGGTATGTTTTGCTCCCTCACATCCAACCTTCTTCACTTCCTCCTGTGAAGGCAGGATGGGAAACGGTGAGAGGAAAACAGTTGTTACGTCCTCTGTAACAACTCCTGGTAAGATGGATTCTCCCCTCCATGTTACTTGTTACATATTCTCAATATGACAGTGACTGACAGCTCTTTGGTTCTGTGAGACCAATATCCAAATACTGGCTTTTATTGGAGTACATTGCATTTCTTCCAAAAACCCTATGAAGGTCTCTTCTAGGACACTCTTTGCCTCCATAGTAGGATATGAGGGTCTGGCTCATCCCTTTTTCAGTTTCCTTTCCTTTCCATGTGTTGGGTGTGCACCTTTATAGGCTCTTGCTCACGGGATCTTTTTGTTTAATGGTCAGTCCTCTCGGGCTAGAACCTGGCAGGGTGATTTGCATTTGACACTCTGCACCGGGTTCATGGACATTCATATATTCTTAGCAAACAACATGGTTGAGATGCAGGGTCTACCCCTTCCCTAACTCCTCAACATTTACTCTCTCAGCTATAGTATCTCCTTCGGGCTCCTGTCCCTAACCACCAGCAATTTCAGGAATTCTGTTAGTTTAGATGCTATGTAACTTTTAAACCAAAGACA